>CAUYRT010102243.1:0-25686 GCA_963574885.1 Lepilemur ruficaudatus
AGAGTAGGTTTTTGAATGTAACAAGATAAGTCAACTTGAGTGGTAATATATTTTGGGAAATCAGCTCACTACAAATTGTGACTGTAAACATTGTACTGTAAATGCTTTGTAGTTTTCCCCCAATTAAAAAAAAAAAAAAAGTTTCTCAGCCCAGAATTTATATTTTGGAAAGTAAGAGAAAGAACACAAAACTCCCTTAATATATCAACTGATCCAAAACAAAGAAAACAAATGAGAAAATTAGAAATTAGTTTTATAAAAATACCATCAACTTAAAAGAAGCATCCTGAGTATGCTTATGTACACATATGCTCACACACGCCCAAACTAATCTCAATTAAAAGCATAAATGCAGAAAATCTAATAACAGAAAAGAGCAGAAATTAAAACTAAACAGTAACTATCCTAGAAATGTAGATTTTCTCTTTCGGGAAAAAAAAATATATATATACACACACACACACACATATATATATATATATAATGTCAAATGGTCCAATAAGGAAAAATAACTACAATGATGAGAAATCTGTGATCATATTCCTGAAAACAGAAATGGTTAAATGTCTTAGCATAATTCAGCATTTAAACAGTATCAGATAATATCATGAATTTACTTGAAAGACTAAATTTAACAAAATCTGAACTATAATACATATATTTAGTCTTACTCTTCCCATTAATCAATTTTTCTACTCCAAAATTAGTATTTTGGTTTGAATTGACATAATTATCATATGTTTAGATAACTATCAAACCTTTAGTGAACATAAACAGGGATCCTTAATTTGGTACAACAGTACACCTTTTCTAATGTTTCTTTGCAATTCCCGCTCCCAATCCATCTAGTCTTCCACATGAACTTTAGAAATACGTCATCAGGTTCCAAGAACATCCTAGAAAGAACTGACTGACAGTGCTTTGAATTAATCACATAGACTGGGAATGATTGAGGTATTCAAATATTGAGTTTTGTCATGAATTAAAAGTAATACACTGGGGAAAACAAGACCTATTCAAAAAATGGTGCGGGGAAAATTGGATAGTCACATGCAGAAGAACGATACTGGACCCCTATCTCCCACCACTTACAAAAATTAATTCAAGATGGATAGAAGACTTAAAAGAAAGGCGTGAATGACAAGAATTCTAGAAGAAAATGTATGAAAAATTCTTCTAGATATCAGACTAGGCAAAGAATTTATGACTAAAACACCAAAGGCAATTATAGCAACAATGAAAATAAATGAACGGGACATCAGTAAATTAAAAAGCTTCTGAACAGCTAAGGAAATATCAACAGAGCAAATCGACCACCTACAGAACGGGAGAAAATTATTCACAAACTATATATCCAATAAAGGGCTATATCGAAAACCTACAAAGAACTCAAATAAATCAGCAAGAAAAATATCAACCCCACTATAAAGTGGGCAAAAGATATGAACAGAAGTTTATCAAAAGAAGATAGTCAACATTGGTGGTTCAGTGGTAAAAGAAGACAAATGACCAACATACACAAGAGAAAATGCTCAATGTCACTAATCATCAGGAAAATGCAAATTAAAACCACAATGAGATATCACCTTACCCCTGTTAGAATGGCTTTTATTTAAAAGTCCAAAACAATAGAGGCTGGCATGGATGCAGAGAAAGGAACACTTATACACTGTTGGTGAGACTGCGAATTAGTACAACCTCTATGGAAAACAGTATGGAGATTTCTCAAAGAACTAAAAGTAGACCTACCTTTTGATCCAGCAATCCCAATACTGGGTATGTACCCAAAGGAAAAGAAGTCATTTTATCAAAAGACACCTGCACTCCAATGTTCATTGCAGCACAATTCACAATTGCAAACACGTGTAATCAACCCAAGTACCTATCAGAATTCATGAGTGGTTTTAACAAAATGTGATATATGTATACCATGAAGTACTTCTCAGCCATAAAAAAGGATGAACTAATGCTTTTTGCAGCAATGTGGATGGAATTAGAGACCGTTATCCTGAGTGAAGTATCTATAGAATGTTAAACACCACATGCACGTTCTAATAAATTGGAACTAACTGAGGGGCACACATGTGCACAGAGGGAAGTAAAAGTCATAGGGGGATGGGAGGAGGGGAAGGGCCAAAACCTCCCTAGCATGTATAATGAACACTATTTGGTAGATGGGCACACTTATATCCCTGAGTCAAGCATAAAAAAATTGATACATGTAACCAAAAACATTTGTACCCCCATTCTTATGTGCACATATAACAGTAACATTCATCAGGTGTTGGACAGGTGCGAGGAGTGTGGAGGGGATGGGTATATTTACACGTAATGGGTGCGGTGCACACCGTTTGGGAGATGGACACACTTGAAGCTCTGACTCAGGTGGGACAAAGGCAATATCGGTAACCTAAACATTTGTACTCCCATAATATGTTGAAATAAAAAAAATTCAAAATAAAAAAGTCTTTTTTTCCCTTTTACATAGCTTAATAAATGTTAATATGTCATTCCAAGATATTTATTGTTAAATGTATTCCTAGGTAATTATGTAGATTCAAATTTCTGACTACAAAATGAATTTCTTACATAACTTTCACTTTATTTTTGATAATGTGGTATAAGAAAGATGTTATTTATTGTACACTGACCTCACAATTAGCTATCTTCTATGCTTTCTTATTAGTTCCTATTAGCTTAAATAAATCATTATGACTTCTGTAAGACCTGAGAATATTGATCTTTTCTGTTTAATATTCAGCCTTTAATATATTTTCTAGTTTTATTATTCTTATTTTATTAACAATTACCATCAATAAGATTCAATGGTAGTTATAACTGGCATTCCAATATAGTTTTTTAATTTAAAGTTACCTTTCTAATGTATTCCTGTAAACAGGATATACAGTGTGTTTCTCAGAGATATGCTGTATCAAAACAAGGATTTTATTTCCATCCTATTATTGTTAAGAATTATTATTAACAGATATTTGGAGTAACTATTTAACTTTTAAAGTATTATTAAGGCTATGGAGGTAAGCATATCATTCTCCTCCTTTTCAAATGCATTTATAGATTTCTTAATATTGGGCCATCCTGGTGTTCCTGAAATAAATATTTTTGTAATTGAGCAAAACCTTACTTAATTTTAAATTTTTATTTTGGTGTAATTTCAGACTTATAATAAAAAGTAACATACTACCATCAATAAATATTATATACTGAAAGTCCTCAACTGTAACGTTATAATTGTTTTATCATTGTGTCTCTCCTTAAAATAAGATGCAAACACAGCGTCCTTTCATCCCCATATACTTCCTGTATGTTTTCTAAAAGGACATTCTTTTAACTTAAATGAAACCCATGAATCAGAGAAACAAACACAAGGAAATTAGAAAGTATTTCAAACTGATGATAATGATGCTATAATACATCAAATCTTGTGGAATGCAAACATAGCAATGTTAATGAAAAATTTATAGTTTTATATACTCACACTGAAAAAGAAGAGAATGTAGAATCAATGATCTAAGCATCCACAATAAGAAGCTACAAAGATGGAATTATAGTAAAACTAAGGGAAGAAAGAAAGAATGGCAACAATAAAAATAAAAGGTTTTTTGTATTCATATTTATTTTATTTTATTTTTTATTTGTTTCTTTCAGCATATTACAGGGATACAAATGTTTAGGTTGCGTATATTGCCTTTGTCCCACCCGAGTCAGAGCTTCAACTGTGTCCATCCCCAGACGATGCACACTGTACCCATTAGGTGTTTATATACCCGCTCCAAATAACTGTTAATAATAATAATACATTCTATTAAAAAGACATTTGCACTAGAATGTTTTAAGCAGCACAATTCACAATTGCAAAGAAGTGGAAACAACCCAAGTGCCCATCAATACGTGAGTGGATTAATAAAATGTGGTATATATATACAACGGAGTTCTATTCAGCCACAAAAAAGAATGAAGTGTTGATAAATGCTGTAACATGAATGAATCTGAAAATTTAAGTGAAATAAGCCAGACCAAAAAAGACATATAGTATATGACTCCATTTATATATAAAAAAAAATCTAAAACAAGCAAATTCATAGAGAGAGAAAATAGATTGTAAGTTACTTGGGGATTCAGAGAGGAAGGAATATTAATGGTTAAAGAATTTCTACTTTGGATGATGAAAACTTTTTGGAAATAGGAGTGGCAACAATGTAAATGTAATCAGTGCCACTGAACTGTCCACTTAAAATGGTTAAAATGGCAAATTTTACGTAATAAATGTTTTACCACCATTTTAAGAAATAATAGTGTAATATACCAAAAAATATTAAATTCTACACCTTATATGGGTGAATTGTATAGTATATAAATTTTATGTCAATAATGCTGTTAAAATAAAGGGAATCAATCAATTGCAATCTTTAAGATATCATTATATTAACATGAATAAGGAAAAACACAAAGTTTGTTTATTCAGGGGTGATACATATAGGAATTTATGTAAAGGTATAACCAAAAATGTGGATCAAGGCACAGATGTTTCCTCTGGAATTATTTAAAATATAAGAAACATAAAAATAGTGTAAATAGCCAGCAACAAAGAAATAATTAAATTATAGCATTTCAAATCCACAAAACATTACAGCCTTTTAGAATATAAATGGAAAGACCACAGACCACGGTGTAAAAATTCTATAATAAAATAAATATGTATGTATATCAGGATATGAATAACTACATATACAATTAGAGAAAAAAGCCAGGGATATATTTTTAAATCTTAAATATAGCTAAAATTTTCATCATTTTCTATATTAGCCCATTAAATATGTCAAAGTGGCACAATTCTACTTTATACCACCTACAACTGACATCCATGACTATTCACTAGTCTGTGTAATGATTTTATTTCTACCTTGGTCCATGGAGAGCTCCTCGACTGCAAAACTGGGAAACAAAACAAAGCAAGAAACACAAAAAGGACCTTACTGCTTTGAACTGATTCTGCAATGCTAAGGATAAGGATTTGAATTCCTCAGAGAGAGTTGCCACTTTATGTGACATTCTGATGTCCAGTGTAATTGTTTCTGAGAAAAAACACGGGTAAGGATGAAAAGATTCAAAACCCCAAGATTCTCCTTTTTTATTGCTAAGAATATATTAAATTTCCAGTTTCATCAGATGACTAAATCCTAGTAATTCATAGGCAATGCAGCAAGAAGATTTACCTTGTGAGGACTAGGAGTGAAAAGGTATGGTACATTGAACAAGCAGTGACTTGTTCAAAATATAAGTTCTTTGTAATAATATTGCTGAAATACCAGAGATCTGTTAAGTCAACCTTAAGGTACAGCAAGTGGAGGAATCCAGAAATAACAATATCAACTTTCATAAAATAAAGCCACTACTCACAAATCATAAACATAAACAATTCCTATAAAGAGGCAGTTTACTGTATCTTTCAATACTAAAGGCAGCCTGGACTTTCCCCCTCACACTTACTCAATTTTTTGACTGTCTTTGTAAATTACATTATGTTGTTACAAGTTATGTCTTAAGTTAACTTACGAGGTCTTTTGTTAAGGTTTCAGTGAAACCTGGGATTTTAAAAAATATATCCGAATCAAAAATTATTTCTCCTTAAATATCACTGTCTAGATTTTTTGTTGTTCATTTCTTTTACCGATCCTTTTTATGAGCTAGTAAATTACGCAGCTCTTTCAGCAGGTTTTTTGAGGTTAACATCATTTTATATTCATTAGACCAATAGGTCAAATGAGGCACAGAAAGGTTAAGTGGTGTCTACAGTTCCAGGCTTTCTACTGACTGAGTTATGGATGAAGCTTGAAACCTGGTCCCTTGGTGTCCTTCGCTCTAATCAACTGACAGTTGAGAAGCATTATTAATTAAGTTTATATGATGACATGAGGAAATGGTTTTGTTACCTACATTAATATCATGATTTCTGACAGAATAATCATAGCCTATTTAATGCCATTGTGAGATAGCATTAATAACATTTGTATTTTTAACTCACACATATATAAAAATAGCAAGGTTAATTTCTCTGGTTGTGTGAATCATCTAAAGGCAGCTTGCCCCAGTTTTTCAATCTTTTTAAATTCTGAAAATTTCCAAAACTTAAGTAAACCATGTTTATTTGGTCATTGATTTTGAATTATGAAATGGTTCATGCTACTTAAATCAAAATCAACTCCATTGCTCTCAGATCTACACATGGAGCTTTTGGAGCTCCCTCTTTTCTAACTTCCAAACAGGCAGTGCTCCAGGGTCCAGTCTTCTACCTGTTCCTCTTCCCTATCCACACTCCCCATTTGCAACTTTTCATCTAACCCCATGACTTTAAATACCATTTCTTAGTTGAAATAGTCTTAATTTATTTCTTCTACTTCTATTTTTATTATCACATTTATATATTAAGATGCTAACTTAAAATTCTTCTTCAACATCTAATAATTATTTTGAACATAACATATGCTAAATGGAATTACTGACTTCCTATTTTTCAATTCATTGTATGCCATGAGCCAAGTAACATGTTAGTAATGTGTTTGTTAGAAGCCCAATGTAGCTATATTAATTTGAGGTGATGTCTATCCAGTTCAATAAACGACCTTAAGGTGGAGCTATAGGTAAGACTGAGATCTAGAAGTTTGAAGGGCACCACAATTCTACAGGATTGTGTAAACTTAACTAGGGACCAAAATGAAGAGAGAGAAAAGAGATGGAGTGTTTCCTTTACTAGCAAGTGATATATGATCTGTCTTAATTGACTCATCAACCAATGAAAGCAAATAGAAAAAAAAGTAAAAATAACGTTTTAAAAAATGTACAGTTGGGAAGAAAATAGTCAACTGTCAAAACAAATGAAAGTTCCACTGGTAGAAAGTAAACTTCAAAAATCACCTTTTCCCCTTAGTATCTGCTAAACCCTTATGACTCCAAGCATTCTTTTAAAGTTGTATATGGTTCTGGAACCATGTGGCAGATCAGCAGAGCGACGACAAACTTATTTACTAAGTGTTGTTAAGAAAATGGTACCCATATAAAAATACAAAGATAATTGGATTCATAGTGTGTATGATAGTCACACAATAAACTGAAGCTATAAATAGAATACCATGAAGAAAGTATCTTATCACTTTGGAAAAGGATCATTATATTAGATCAAAAACAGAAACAACAACAACAAAACAGGGACCAACTATATCAGTACTGTTCAGTGAATTTGACTTAAGGTAAAAAAGAAAACATTTTATTCATAAAGGAATTCATAGAGCGAAATAAACAAGTAACAAAACAGCAGAATATTGCAACCTATGTCACTAATAAAAGATTGATGACAAAAATATAAATAAAAAACTCCTACAAACCGTTATAAAAAGAAAAAAAAGAGGGAGAAAAATGTGTATAAGCATTTCACAAAGGGAAAAACATGCAAGATGAACACACAGAGAAAAGATTCAAATCCACTATATTAAGAAAGTAAGAGCAAAACATAAAGATAAAAAAAGAAAAAGGAGGAAAGAAAGGAAGATAGGAAGGAAGGGAAGTAAATAGAACACATACACACACCAGATACTGGTAAGGCTGTGGAAGAATAATAATATTCATCGGTTACTGGTTGGAACATCAATTATGATTCAAACACTTGGAAAAAGACTTCTACATTATCCGGTAAAACTCACACATCTTAAATCCCAGCCATTCCGCTCTTAGGACTTCACTTAGAGAAACTTCCTCACCATGTGCTCAAGGGATACATACAGAATGTTCGAATCAGCATCATTAACACAGTAATTCACCTATTTAAAATTCACATATTTATTGACATTGCACTCTTTTCAAGCATGTTTAAAAATATAAAATGAAACAAAACATGTGCAGAAAAATTGAATACTTCCATAGTTTCAAAGGAAAACAAAACGATCAGCTTACCTTTACCTTCTGATTTAATATGCATTTTTCCCTATGTTCATAATATATACCTGTAGAAAAAGGGGAGCATTTAAAATAGCAGCAATTATGTGAGAAAACATGAGAAAGAAATAAAGAAATGTGCTAAATTTTTTAAGGAATATTAATTTTTTACATTAACTCAAACATTGCCTGATATACACGTAAATTCTCTTTTGCTTCATATGGTGCTAGGGGATATTCTGTTAAATTTAAATATATTTATGTCATTGTTTGCTACAAAATGGTTTGAAATAATATTGCTTTAATTGGCTTAAATCATGTCTCTAAACTAAAACTGGTGTTTTAAATAATTAAAACAAAAAAATGCTAATGTACATATTATTGTAACACTTCAAAATCTGTACACACTTACCATTTTAAAATTTATACAAAGTAAAGTTTTGTAAGTGGAGGATTATAAGGCCTTTAAAGGTTAAGACAATTTTTTACTAAAATAGTAATTAAAATTTTGAACAAAGTTATAGCAGAAACCAAATGACAGTGGAGACAGAATGTGCCTTGCTGTGTCACTTTTATTGTCTACAATTAGTAGCAGCCCAGATGCCCGCAGAGTGGATGCTGATGAAGAGAAATTCATTTTCATGCCATTTCCAGCCAATTAAATACAAGATGAGAATAGGACATGATGTGGTCCCTGATATTTAAAGTGTGATTTACTTCTTATAATTAATCTGATGACATTCTTCCTTGGATGGTCAAAGCAAATTCTGTGTTCTCAGTAAGTTCACCTGCCTCTCAGCAGGCAGCTTTGGAGAAAGAAATAGATAATGGGCTCTTTCTTGGGAGGTCAATGCTTGCAATTATGGTAACGGGGTGATACTGCCGTTAGAAGCAAATTGTTACATTGTTTTCTCTGTACTATTGTTTCCAATCAAATGGAAAACTTTCCCCATGTCTTCGTAGAATGATATGATGGTGTCTATCGGCTGTAACTCCCAGGGAAACTTATTTGACTGAATTATTTATAAATTACCAAGAAATAGCTTGTAATTTGGTGTAAAATTTAAAAATCTCCAAACTAAAGGGAAGACAGACAGACACACACATACACACACACACACACACACACACACACACAGAGAAAGGCTTAATAAAACAAAAAGGAGCATTTTGAGAAAATAGATTTCATTTTTTTCCATATTTTTTCTTAAGGCCACTAGCAACAGTGAAAACTATCTAATGGATGACAAAACAGTAATGATTAGCTCATGATAAACATTAGTAAGTTGAATTATTTCTCTTAATTATATTGTAATTATGAACTTTTATAAGCACTTAGATTTTATTTCAACTTGAATCTGGAGTAACTGTAATTGGTTTAATATTTTAGAGCTGGCTTTAATTCAGAGATATCTGAACACATTAGTCTTCTATCTAAGATTACTTGCTCATGACAAAGTTGGCTAAGATAAGCTCATTTTCTCTATGTGAAGCTTCGAAAGATTTTTAAAGGAAGCATTATTGAAAATATTTCTGATTTTGTAATGTTTAATAGGAATAGGCAGATCAGGAAATATCAAACATACTAAATCTTTGATATGTTTGATTCTAAAAAAGACAAAGTTCATTTCCTTCATAGAATCATTATTATATTCTCTCTCATTTTACAGGTATGGAGTGCAAAGCAGGAGGAGATTAAGTAATTTCTTTATGGATACATAACTAGCAAGGGATGGGCCAATTTCGATAAAAAACATCCTAGTTTCAAGCTCTATGCAATTGGCTGCTGTACTATGCTGTTCCTACATTTTATTTTTGAACTTTAAGCTGTAATTTTATTATTGTCCTTAATTATGCCAACTAACACAATGAGTTGCAAGTAAGACAATGAGACCCAGAGAATCCAAATGATGCTTCAAAGTCTACTGGGTAAGAAAGTGATTTATTTGGTGCAAAAAGTAAGTAATTCTGATCTTCCATTATGTGTACGTATATACCCAAACATGGTCAATTAGTGCTGGTGTCAATAATACACATATGGTATTACGTACATGCTGTTATCCCAAATTTCTTTTTCATAACAGTTTTCATACCAATCAAAAAAATACTTTAACAATACAATTTAAATTCATTTAGCACGTTCTTTAAGAAATGAAGGATGAGGAAGCTGACAGAAAAAATAGATATCAAAATGATTCCGTGCATTTAGCACCTGTGGGAATAGCCGGGAATAGCTGACAAGGTGCCCAGGAAATCATAGGTTCAGACTGTAGTTATACGTCACATGAAACCGGAGCTGTCACCAGAAAATGGCGTTTCTTTTACATATTTGACAAGAGATGCGATTTGGTTTACTTTATCAAAGTTTCTAAATTACCAAGTTAAACAGTGTAATTTTGGTTTCCTGATACAATTATACTGTAGCTCACCACAGATGCTAAAAGAGAAATCTTTCTTCCCTCTTCAATAAAAGAAATATATATATATATATATATATATATATACACACACACACACACACACACACATTTCTTTATGGAGATTTTCCCCTAGTTTAAGGGTTTTATTTTTTGCAGTTATCCCTTATAGCCTAAATACTATGGTAAACACCCACTGATGAATGAATTGTACTCAGTGATTACTCCTATTCCTAAATGATAAATGTGGTTTTAAAAAAGAGGAGAGGGGGCAATATTTATAAAGTCTACGCTTCCTCATGATCCAAATACCTCTCCTCCAATGATTCTATAATCTGAGCCCAAATCCTGCTCTTTTCACTTGCACCTGCCTGTCAACTGTCACTTTAAGAAAGTCAGTGATATATACATTTTTTTCTGTTTTTCCTGTGGAAAATGGTGGAAATTTTCATATGACAGTTAGTAATTGCAGAAGTTCTACAGGGACTAATATTCAATGTCCTAGTTGAAGCAAGAAAATCTGGATACAATTATTGAAGTCATTTCCCAGAGCACCAGAGGTACCCTCTAAAGATGAGGGGTGAATAGATTTATTTATTGTTCTCATCAAAAATTTCAGTTTGATGAATAAACCAGTTTGCATCCATGTGAAGCTCTCTTCCACACTAGATTCAGCCTCTGCCTACTCCACTGTCTAAAAATAGAGAATAAATTCTTTCTCTCCCTCCCTTCAGTCGAACACTAAGCCCTTTCATAGTGCAATACTTTGATCAGATGCATATTCTTTAGTATTCTATATAGCTATAGTAAATTAAGAAATGGCTCATATATCCTAATGTGTTTGAACAACAAAACAAAAATAATAGGTTCAACAGTAATGATCAAGTTAATGGGAAAAGGAGAAACTTGACAGATTTTTAGAGTCGCAACGTGATGTTGATTATCTCAAGCTGTAGAGCTGGGAATGGAGAATGAGGAGTGCAGATATACCATATTGTGATGTCTTTCACTCTGTTGGGCGGACAGGACATTTCAAATATTCTAGGTGTTCTCATTGTGATTCTAATTCATCTCATAAATTTCAAAAAAGACTAAACATAGGATGTGTCGCATAGAAACTTCATTTCGGAAAATACATTGGCATATGAGACAAAACCCTACGAAAACAAAATCAACAAAATAAAACAAGACAAAGACATATGAGACTACAGCTTAGGATCCAACTTAGAGTGTAAAAACGGAAGGAGCAGAATTAACATGCACTTAAAGCTATTCTGTGTTGTTCTTGATTCATTTTATTTCACTATAACGAGAAAATAACCCACTTTCCTTCAGTTCTTCTTAGGTCATGTACATCAAAATATCAATACCTAACTACTTATTCCTGGAATTCACAAAATATAAAAATCAATTAATTTTA
The DNA here is from genome assembly GCA_963574885.1 of Lepilemur ruficaudatus. Taxonomy (NCBI): domain Eukaryota; kingdom Metazoa; phylum Chordata; class Mammalia; order Primates; family Lepilemuridae; genus Lepilemur; species Lepilemur ruficaudatus. The sequence continues at coordinate 11,785 of CAUYRT010102243.1, forward strand.
TTCAAGTTTGATGTAGATTAAAACTGTCTCAAACTTACTTACAACACTAGACCCTGAAATTAAGTAATTTGGTTTCTGTGCATTTCAGAGAATGCACAATTCCAAAGATGTATACTCTTCACTAAAAAGGAGTGAAAAACAATTTTTTTTATTTTCCCTTTATCAATTGTGTAAACTTTGAAATAGAGTAAAATCTCATTTCATCAATTTCTTACTATTCTTTCTGCCTCCACCGGTTAGTTTTATTATTCTGTTGACATTATTCATTTTCCTAGTTTTCTTATTTGGTTAGAAGGCAGATCTGTCTCAGTGTTAGTAGTTGGTATAACTTTTGGAAGAGGGCGTGGTAATCACTAATAATAAGGGTATTTAGCATTGCATGGGCTATTGCCTCATTCCAAAAATGTTTCAAGCTCTTCATAAATATTAATCTATTTAATCCTCATCACAGTTCTGTGTGTTATATTTTATTATTTATTATTATTCTCACTATGTTGTGAGGAAAGCTGTGTTCTTGAAATTTACCACAAAGAATTCAGATGGCATTGTAACATCATAGAGTAGGAATTATACTAGAAGGATAACAGATTATTGCCCTCACATAAGAATTTTAAAATCTCAAATCCAAGTATCTCACTCAATATCATCATGCTTCCTTCCCATATAATGTCAGTGTTTTGTAAATCAAAGCCATTATCTTCTTTTTTAAATTTTTAAATTTAAATTTTGTTGTGGTAAGAACACTTAATATGATATCTACTCCTTTAAAAGATGTCTAAGTGTATGCTATAGTATTATTAACTATACATACAATGTTGTACAACATATCTCTAGAACTTATTCATCTCACATAACTGAAACTTTATGCCTATTGAATAGCAACTCCTGTTTCCCCTTCCCCCTAGCCCTCCACAACCTCCATGCTACTCTCTGCCTCCAGGAGTTTTAGATACATTATGTAGGTGGAATCACGCAGTGTTTGTCCCTCTGTGACTGGCTAACAGTGGCCATCAGAAGGCAAGTCTCTTAATTAACTCACTTCCACAGAGATTAAGGCACCAGCATCTCAGGACAAGATGCTTGTCCATTGTCTTTGTACAGGTCCTTTGGCACCTGGGCATTGTATAGATATTCCCCCTTAAAATTTAGATGGTATCATGGTAGTGTAAAACAATATCTAGCAGTAAAACTATTATTACTACTTTTTAGCTGACAATTTAAAAAGAGGGGGAAAAAGCTGAATCATTTAGGAGTTTAGGATGACTTTATGTTTTGTTTTCTTTGGCTCCAGGAAAAGTAAAACCCACTCTTGAGTTTTGTCCATATGTTTCTAAAAGTGTTTATCTAACACAGTATAACATCCAATGAAAGTTTATTCTAAACACTATAGGTAGACCTCAACTAAGGTATATGTGGTCATGTATTTTTTAAATAAACAGAAAGAGAAAAAAGCTGACAGGAAGTAACTTAGTAAGGCATCATGGTAAAATTAGAATAAAATCAAGATTAAAATCCTCAATACCCCCATAAATATTCGCATGCTTACACTGTAAACTAAACACACACAAAAAACATGTGTTATTTTTTTAACTTAAAAAGTATAGAAAATAAATGTAAGTCATTTGAAAGGAGGTAATATATCTAATCTTTGCTGATGCTCAATAATTATGAATAAAAATATAAATGTTTATGTACATGACTGATGAATATATAAAAGATGTTTTCCTTCTATATAAGAATAAATTTTAAAAAATATTTATATGCAAATTTCAGGACACAATATATACATATTTATTGAAATAAAATCTCAATGATCTCTCTAAAATTAGATCATCTGACTAAGATAAAATGAGTTCTAATTTTATTCAATTGACTTATATATTGTAACCAGTGATTTGTCCTGGCTTTCAAGACACAACTTGAAAATATTTAGAACCTTAGAAAATTTTCCTTAGGGTAAAAATCAATTCAAATTAGAGAATACGAACTGTTACTCTAATTAATACTTTATTTATTACTTGTATTCTATTTCTAATTCCCTAATGATTAGATTCAGCATTATGCAGATTTTATTTAAATCAAACAATGGTAAAAGTTCAACAAAGTTTCATCAACTCTGATAAATTGCAATAAAAAACAAAAGTCCAAGAAATTTTGTGACGCATGTTCATTAAGGAAAAAAGGGAACTATAATGAGGGCTGTAAGTCTTTCAGGATAATTTTAAAAGTTGCTAATAGAAAGGAGAAAAAAGAAAATGGTTTTCATATTAGAATACTTGAGAGAACTTTGGGAAAATTTCTATTCCTAAGGCAATTTTCATAGAGCATCAGATGGTGCCCTTGACAAAGATTGACGTCTAAAATGAAAAAGTTATAGAGCAAGTAGAGTAATTCAAGTCCAATAAATCACCAGGACCATATGGTATATATCCAAGATTTCTGAAGAAAATAGTGTGAACTTTCATAGATATGGGGGAGAAAAACAGCTTGAAGTATATCCTTAATGGTAGCATCTGCTTTTAAAGATTGGAAGATTACTAATTTGGCACATAGTCTATAAAGGGAAAAAAAAATCTAGAAGAGGGTAGAATTAAGAGTTTAATGTTTTCTGTCTGTATTAACATGTAATATTGGGTAATCGTGAATATTTCTGCACTTTCTTCTTACTTTATCTTCCCTGGCTTCCTTTTATAATAAAGCTTTTCTGCCATCTCTCTTCCTGATCTTGGCTATTTTCCAATCACACACTGCTTAATAAGCCAGTGGTTGACACACCTGGATATTGAAATTCATTTTCACTTGTCAAAGCAAAAACAGGTTAATTAGTTCTGGTATCACACTGATCTTTTCTCAAGAAAATTTGAAATGTTTCTTTTTCTTTTTTGTCTCCTACATTTCTTTTGTTGTTTGTTTACATAAAGAGAAGTTGAAATACACTATATTTCAAACAGAACTGATAATGTTCCATTAGTTTTTCAGCCATTAACTCATTCTGTTGGAATCCGATCAGGGTGAACATATAAAAAAATGTTCATCATCTCTAATCATTAGAGAAATGCAAATCAAAACCACGATGAGAATAAATCACATTTTTATGAAAAATATATCTTCCAAAGCAAAAATATTAGTGAAAATATTAACATTGATTCATATTTTTAAAATTTCTTTAATGTTTGGCTTAATTATAAACAATAAGAACCTCCTGACTGTGTCTGCAGTCAATCTATTACTGAATTACTGATCTTACATGTATATAGCTTTTGCGATATTCTACTGTACACTTGCAAAAGAATAAGAGTGCAAAAAGTAAAAAATGTTCTAGCATTATTATGAAAGTAGTTTATACCTTTCGGACAAGCAATTGTCCCAAGATTATATTTTGGGAATCACTTTTATAAGGTGGTGTGTGCATGTACAAAATCCAAACCAGGATAATAATCTCAAAATACAAAATTTAACTTACATTTTTGAGACCCTGATTAATTTTACTCTCTGCTTCATAGCAAATAATTTATTTGGAATACAGATATATGTTGTTAAGCAGAAGATCATGGACTAAATGTAGTCCTTAAACTAAAATCTCATGTATAAAACTGTATATTTTCTATTGATTTACATTAAAAAATAAAAATAGATTCACATGTTCCAGGCTCAAAATACTTTTGCTGCTACAATCCCGTGTCTGCCTTACTGAGGAGGCATACCATACTCTCCCAAAATCAGGGTTTTGTGAAAATCTATTTTAAATATAGTTGCCTCTACTATTTTTAAGTCCCTGTTCTGCAACTCTGTGCCTCATCTAAATTTCAGAAACTACTGTAATGGGCCCAGGGTAGAGTATTATTATCCCTAGCGGTCCTATCCCGGTTTATGTTCAGACCATCCCGAGTTTCCATTAAGAGAAAGAGGTTCTGATGCATTGCAACTTTTCCCCATCTGCTCTGTTTAATCCTTAACTGGGGCTTCCCTTGGAACAGGTTTCCTAACTATCTGCCACTTGTTCCTCAGGAGCTCTGTATGCCTCCCCATGCAAATGCCAAGGATATGCAGTGAGGCAGCCTTCTGTTCCTGTGGCTCTGCGGGGAATCCTTGGTGAAGTGTCTGCATCTATTGATGTCTCCCCACTTCTACCTGCTCACTAATGTAGAATTAGGTCAAGCACAAGCTATGATAAGAACAAAACGTATAATGTTTGATTTAAATGAAGTCATCTTGAAAAATTATACCATAATACGTGTTCACTGTAGATAACTTAGAAATACGTAAGCCAAAAATGTATCCTAAATTTCACCACTAGCAACAACTACCTTTAGAATATTTCTGGTATTTTTATTATTTTAATTAGACACCTGTGATGTCATTTATTTAAAACTTAAAAACAGGGGTACTAAATTATTTTATTTAATTTTTAAAGATACTCGATTACTTCAAAAACCTACGATTTTCACAAAACCTCATGACAATAAATACTTACTTGAAAATGTAAAGAATACATTATCTTTTAAAATATTTTGCTTTAAAATTATTTTACTTAGGGTCCAGGAAAATTACAGAAAAACTTTTAATTATTATTTTGTATATAAAGAAATTATCATTTTTTTTCATTAGAAGACAGAAAAATAATGTGTTCCTTTAGATTTAAATAAGGTGAAATAAAGTGGTATAAAAATGCACAATTGCTATAATTTGAACTCGGCTTTATTTCATGCAGGAAAGATAGGGTTGAGGTTTTGATCAACTGAACAGTGAAAATTTAAGTAGAGTGACTAACATAAAAAATATAAAATAGGATTTGACTTATAGCTAATAATCAGTCTAAGCTATCATACTAGAATAATTAAGTTAGAAATGACGATGAACCTAGGAACTTTTATAAGTTGCTACAATATGATGTATATCACTGTACCTTATATTTACAAGTTTAGTATTTGGAAATCTCCTACAGCTTCATAGAATCTGTTTAACTTCTTCAATACAGTCAGCACACAACAGGGTAACTGTAAAAGTATTATGAGAAATAAAATTTCATGAAAGCATATGTTTATAGAATGAGTATATTTCAGGAAAAACAGTCTTACTTCAAGAAAAAAATAGTCTCATATCATATTATGGCATAAAATACTTTTTTTCTGCCATCCATGTATATCTTTACAAAATACCTATAGTAACAGTAATGGATTAATATTTGATCTTCATTAAGATCAATGAATATTAATTCTTAAATTAATGTACATTTATCAGTGAAATGCATTGAACTATCTTTTGGATTAAAATACCATCTATTCTGTAAATGTACCAGGCTTAGTGCTTATCCAGGGTAGGTATTGGAGCTATAAACATACAAAAGAGAGATTTAGATTTCAGAAAGGAACTTTAAAGAATCAGGTGCAAAAGGGAGGCAGCACTAATTCAGTAAGGGTGGAATAGGTTAGCATAAGTAAGCAGTGAGGATGTAGCAGGGAATCTTTCTTTTCACGCATGGATGGATTGATATAAGCAAGTTTCTATCAAAAAATGACCTCCTTATAGGTGTTTCATGAGGCGTAATAATGATCACTTTTCATTTATTGCCCTACAGATCAACTTTCCCTCCAAAGTTTTTCCCTTCTGAGAAGTAACGTCTAGGAGAAGAAGTATTTAATTGTTATAGTCATTAAAGTTATGCTCATTCACTAAGGTGCAGCCAAGGTAGGAGAGAGAGAAGTCCCAACCTTAGCTATACCTCCACCAACTTTTCTTTCTCTTTCTGAAAAAAGCATATAGGAATGAAAGTGAATGTTGTTATTCTGGGGAAACCACTGAATCCTCTTTAGTTTATGAAAGAACAAATTATTCATAATTATGATATTTTGTAGTCAGTAATATATTTTTTATGACATTTTTTATCAGTGTGCCTCAGCTCTGAAAGTTGAGATTTTCTACTAAAAATCATATCATATTACAGTCATGCCTCACGTAATGTTTTCGTCAACGATACGTTTTCACTCATAACCTTCATACTCATCTGTGATTCCTCATTCTTCCATGCCTTGCATAACTCATTGTTTTCCAGGTCTTACCAGTTTTCATTCACCTGCAATGTATTTAGCATTCATCTTTTCATTATTATTTCCATTGCCAGATCTCAATGCAGATTTCTATTGTCTGTCATCTGGAAACTCATGAAATTTCCGTGATATGGCACATTGAGGGCTAAGAATATCTATATGTGTATTTTCCATTTTAATTGCACTCTGTCATGAGATTTTGTGAGCATATTAATTTCTCATTTAAAAGTCACCAATGGCTTTCCACCAATTATCTAAAAGAGTCCAAGTAGCCTGGCCAAACACCAAAATACCTGACAATGATTTCACTCTTATTCTATACAAAGGTTATAATTTAATCTGGACATACCATGCTCTTTCCTAACTCCTGTCAGAATCTTCTGTCCACTAAAATATGAACTTCATGTAGCCAAGAAATCTTTCTGTTTTGTTCACTGTTATATTCACGGTACCTAAAAATGTACAGATATTCAATATTGATACAGCAAATTATTAAATGAATGAGTTTGTAAATAAATGGATGATTAAAATAGTTTCTTTTGCATTTTTCACTCTTGAAATACCCCACTTTTATTTTATGAGTTAACTATAGTGAGTGGTTTATTCCCATCATAGAAGTAGACAGACCAGAATGAGTAGCAATTCTTTGGTGGGCTGTAAGAAAGTGGAAGGATATCCTGTTACTATTTATTCATGAAATCCTTACTGAATAATTCCTGCATATAAAGACCTGCTTCCATTGTTTCTATCTTCAAAGGCCTTAAAATTTAGTACTTGAGATAGAAACAAAAACTAATTAGTATATATTGTTTGTTTCATTATTTTGGTGTTTAATCATAAAATAAATGGAAAACATAGAAGTCAGTGATTTCATTGCTTGGATACATTAGGACATCTCTGAAAAGGTGACTTAGAAGCCAGATTTGAAGGATCAGTAGAAAATTAGTAAATAAATAAATAGAAGAAGGGGACAGTTAAAGGACATACTATGAGTAGATTTAAACTATCTTTTATCGCAAATAAGAACAATTTATAAGCATTGGGAATCTTAAAGTGATCTATGATTTATTATAAGGAAATTTTGAAGTCTACCTTAAGAAAATAACACTAAGAAAAAAAGTTATCAATAAAAATTTTTTTTTGAGTTATTTATGCTAACAAAATTTAGAAAACCTAAATATTTAGCTAGAGTTAACAGTGTGTGAATATGGTACATTGATACAGACTGATACAGAAGTTAACTTTAATAAGTTAACTTCTCTGAGGCCCTTGAATCACTCAAAATCTGTATGCATGGACTGATTGAAACAAAAAGTGGGTAATGTTACAGCAGCCGTGTAGAAGATATCAGAGAACAAATGGAAAGAAAAGAACAGAACCTGAAGAGTGATTATCTTTGGACAGTGGGATCTTAATTTCTTTCATTCTTCTTACTTATTTGAAATTTGCAAATTTATTATCATGAGAATATGAGAATACATTATATTTATAATTAGAAAAGATAAAACGAGTGTTAAATAAACAAATGTATCAAATTCTGTTTAGAATTCACTTCCCCCAAGAAACCTTCCTTGATTAATCCCATTGGCATTGATCATTACTTTATAGGGCACCCCCATACTTACATATTCAGTTTGCACTGTATTAATTTGCATGCTTAAAAAAAGCAATTTGTGAGCATAATTATAGTATTTCCACATTTATATAGTGTAGTCTCCAAACTGAGTTATGAGCTTGAGTGTATAAGAAACCACAAGTATTTCCTGCTACATTTGCACAATAATTAATGTGGTACTTTTCACAGAGGGAATGTTGCTAACCTACTGACCACGTGATGAAATGTTGGACACATGGTAATGTCTAACAAGGGGAATACACATGAAATATAACCCAACATTATCTACAATTTTTATCACCACTTAACTGTAGTTGTTGAATTAAAAAATGCATATACAAAAAGTTAAGATTATTATATTCTTTTAGCTCTAAATTTATCAATTCAAGTCACACTTATATAAATGGTTTATGCAACAATGCTCTCACTGAAAATTTTTTAAGCTATAATTTTTGTGTTGTTATACACTACCTTTATATTCATATCTGCCATACTTTGTTCTGAGTTTCTGTTAGGATTTATCTAAAGTATTTTCTTGTAAAATCTAGATCGTAAAGAGAAAATAGATAACTGCTGCTAATAGGTAGAAGTCATTACCACTGCTTTGCCTATTAACATGTACACTATTTCTTTGTGTCCCAGATGTTCAGGCATATGGGAATGAAAAAAATCAATGAGTTGGAACTTCTTGATTCAGTTATTCTGGTGACAAACAATCTGTACAGCTCATTGATGATTGTTTTACCCTTGACAAAGTGGCTGCAATTGTTACTTGCAGATGTAGTCATGCTTAATTTCTTTTCCCCATTCCCCACTCTGTTGTATTTGTTATTCTATATTGGAGAAATGAGTTAAGAAACAAACTACACGTGCTCCCTACTCTTATTGATTAGCTAAAAAACGCTATGAGTGTATCTATTGAAGCCAGATGAGAAAATAGGATGCTTTAGATGCAGTATTTCATTGAAAACCTTTACTCATTTGAGGGAACAGGGCTTTGATCAAAAATTGTGAAGAACTCTTAAAAAAGGAAAAGAACACAAGCCCCAATGATAGTAATATTTCTTCAAAAGCAAAAGGAAAATTATAGATGTATAAATTCAAATAGAATTTTAAAGTAAAGCGAAAAGAGGTATGGGATTGTAAGTCATCTCTAATTGTTAAAGTGAGCAATGACCCAGAAATCCAGGAAGAGGGGAAAATAAGGTTGGTGAATATGGTTGTAATTCCAATTAAATAAAGTTATTAGCAGTTAGCTCAATTCAAGCTTTGAAGTTCATTTGCTCTTTCAAAAGTGGCTGATCGTGTTGGCTTCCAATTGGTTGGCTCCAAGGTCGTGTTGGCTCCTGACTGGCTGGCTCCAAGTCTCGGGATTCTCCAGTTGTTATCAGCGTCATTGTGGGGGAAGGGAAGGACCCGCGTGGGGGAAACTGAAACTTAGGCCTGCTCCAGGAGGTTCAGCCTGTCATGGAGTCACCCCTGCTCTCCTTCCTGTTTTACACTCAAGCTACAGAGGCTGGACTTGGAAGCTGTCATCAACCGTACTCACCAAATCTTTCACCAACTGACTACCACTTCTTCCAAGCTTTAGACAAGTTCTTAGAAAGAAAAATATTCAATTCCCAACAAGCTGTAGAAAATGCCTTTAGCGATTTCATCACCACTCACCCTCCATGGTTTTTCACTGTTGGCATAAATAAGCTACCGTTAGGATGGCAAAAGTGTGTCAATAGTTGAGGCACATACTTATTCATTGTACTGCTTCTTGAGATATAATAAATTACACTTTGGGTTTGAAATTGGACATTTCATATTTAATGACCTAATAACAACAGAATGAAAATAAATGCAGAGAGAATCACAGAAAGAATCATTTATGTTTAACATCGAGGAAAAGCTTTGTGGTTTCTATTCAATTACACAACAGTTCAAAAAATATTGCATCAAATTTTTTTTAATTGAGGTAAAATCTTTGGATTTTATCAAATTTGGATGTACTGCCAAGAGAAGGGATAATATTTTGGAGGGATTGTGATAAATTAAATGATTTATTGGGTTCTGTTTGCATTTGTCGCACACTGTTTTCAATGTGGATATTTTGGTAAGATTGACGTATCTAATATAAGGCGTGGCTCCTGATCTTGCAACAATTGCTCCCAATAGATAAACTGGTAAAAAAAATTATCTTCTCCTTTCCTAGGGGAGCATGAATATGTGAAGGTTATGCAAAATAAGGAATTTCTGTTCAGCTTAATAAACATTTATTGATAATATGCTAATCATGTAGAGGATGAGAGTGGATGACAGAGATAGATTTCAGTTTGAAAAACCATAGCTGCTAACTCAGCAAAGGCTGACAATACATACCTGTCAGAATCACATAGAAATCACTGAAATGCTAGGTAAAGGGCCATAAGTGCTGTAATACAGTCAAACCAAGTCCTACTTTCATAATGCTTTAAAGGGATGAGTAAAAAGAGATTAATTTGGTCTGGGGTGGAAGAAATTCATTTAGCAAGATTTCTTGGAAAAATTCCCTCAACTTTGATTGATACATAGAAAGAGACAGATTATTCCAGAAGAAAAGATAGTTAAAGCAAGGCATTGAGTAAATTTCTTCTTGCACAATATCAGGGAATCCAACAGTTTTACCAGAAGAAGCTACTTGTAATTTCTTGAGCTGATCTGGGAAGGTAGTGGTAAGTAAGACTACTGCTGAAGACCTTGGTAAAGAAAGGAATTATCCATAAGCTATTGGACAAAGACTATCAATAGCTTATAATTGTGCTACCTTCTCATTTGAAATGCCCAAAACCAAAGGGAAGGATGTTAACCATAGTTCAGTTTACCTAAAGGGAAACCTTTGAGCTCTTTCAGCTCCAGGCAGACTCCTGCATGTGTAACTACCTTCAATATTAAGCCAATCTGATGTAAGGCCGGGAGCATTTGAGAAGAATAATCCAGACATGAAGGCAGATCTAGAATTATGATTGCTGCTCTAAGTCCAATACCAAGGTACACAATGATTGTACCTGGATTTGATATTTCTCATGAACCCAGTCCAGTGAATTTTCCCAGTAATTATGATTATAATTTTGCCTTGATTACATATTAATACAACTGCCCTGCTGTATCTGCAGTAGTGTCCCAAATGTTTTCGGTTGAGATACTGTTAAGTTACCTAGTGCTTTTGGATCTCAAGTTCCAGTAGCTGAAGTCTGCTCCAAAGTAATATGATCACCCATAACCCCAAAGTTTTCACTCGCATGATACCTTGTCTGATACTATCTTCACTCATCAAATAAGACACTACCCGAGTAGTGTTTTAGTCAGTTCCAGTTCGGCCTGCTATAATGTAATACCATAGATTCTGTGGCTTAAAACAACAAACATTTATTTTTCACAGATCTGGAGGTACAGGGTGTCAGTATGGTTGGGTTCTTGGTGAGGGCTCTCTGCCTGGTTTAGACAGCTGTCTCTTGTTGTATCCTCACATAACAGAATGAAAAATCATCTCTCTTGTGTCTTTTTATAAGGTCACTAATGCTATTCACTGGGCTCCACCCTCATGACCTGATTACCTCTCAAAGGGTCTACCTCCTAAGGCCATCACATTGGGAGTTAGGATTTCAACATATGAATTTGGTGGGCACATAAATACTCAGTTCATAACGAGTATCAATGGCAGCTCAGTTCAAGCTTGAATTTGTTTTGCTTCGGGTGACATACCTCTAACTAATTTGAATTTGTCCATTCCCAGTCTGGCCCAAGGTCATCTTCTTTCTCTTTTACCACCTACAGTTATCAGGTTGCCAGTTTTCCTTGAGGCTAAGTCTGTTTTGGTTATCACAATCGAGAACACCATAAGCTCTATCTTAGTTGCCCCTTTCATAATATTGTTCATTATAGAAAAAACACATTCTAAACCTTGTTCCCAATCTAGGAACCTTGGCTGTGTCTTTGCGACAAAAATGAAGTAGAAACTCGCCAAATGCTGCTGTAAAGAAAGAAGGTAAAATCATTGCTCTGAATTATTCATAAAATCTCAGAATTTAGTGGCAAACACTAAACAAGGATGCATTACTCAATGACCTGAAACAGAGACATTATCTTTAGTTTCTCATGTAATTGGAAACACACTGCAATTTATACCCTCGCTGTTATAAGCACGTGTGGTTCTCTTCTAGTGAAAAGCACCCAACAAAACTGTTAGACAAATAAGACAAGCTTTTCTTTCCTTCTCATCTCTGAAAGCAATTTTCATACCAACATGTTTACAAATGTATGTTCTAATAGACCTAATCTCTCTATGATGTCATTTTCCCCCGTATACTAGAATATATATTTAGTCCTGTCGAATTATTTAGCTCTCAGGTGCTGAATTACTATTTCCCAGGAGCTGCATTGCCCAAAGTAATGTGGACATTTTTCTCATTTTAACTTTCACCTCACATAGTCCCTTGGTTTGTAACATTTTGCAGCTGTTTTGATTTGTTTTCCTCTCCATGGAAATTCTTTGCAAAGTCAGGAGAAAAAGAGTTGATGGTTTCCTTATTCAAAAATTTTGGTAGATGAAAAATAAAATCTGATTGACTCCATGATAGCCTTTCTCAGCTTTTTACTAAGATAAACATGAGGGCACTGAAAAGGTGAAAACTCCAGCTATGAAACATTTAGGATGTAGGGCAACATCAGGCCAAAATTTGAGGGAAAGTATCAATAATGTAACAAAACTTGGTGGTAGATTTGTGAAAAACAACAATTAGAAGCAAAAATGTCTTGGATTCTTTCTACGATAAACAAAAGACATCCTAAAAGTAAGTACAAAAACCTTTTGTGCTTTCCTTATAACTGTTCCCTAACAAAATACAAGGGCTTATGCCAACAGGAAAAAAGCGTAGATGTATCTTTCTATTCTGCTTATACCGATGTTGTCATTGGAGGGGAAATTTCCCTCTTCACTATCCTGCTAACCAACCTTATTACTGTATCAATTAATATTAAAATGTTTAAAGTCTATTTACTGACAAGAAGGTGAAAGTGGACTGCTGCCTCCCTAATAGGATGCCGAGCTAGGGAAATCACAGAGTGAGGGATTATGTTTGCATGTGAGAAAGAAAAGTAAAAACGGTGAGGAACCCCTGCAGAGTCCAAAAGTCCCTGAGCCCTGATGTGCAGAGGAAATGCAGTGTGAGGCTGACCACCTCTCAGCACCTCCACTATTTCTGACATAAGAATATTGCAATAAAACCTTAATTGCCTTCTCTTCTTTAAGCTCTGCCATTTTACCTCCCTCTTCCACAGAGCAAGTAGAGTGATGCTCTTAAAATATAAGGCAGATCATTTCACTCTTCTGCTTAAAACCTTTTCAATGGTTTCCCATATCATTCTGAATAAAATTCAAAGTTCTTGCCAAGCCTGCAAGCCCCTGCAGGAGCCTGTCCCCTGACAATATCTCTGACAAAACCTCCAACCTCTACTCACTAATGCTGGGTCACACTCGTGTCCTTGTTGTTTTGAAATATGCAAGCACGATTTCACCCCGGGTCTTACCCTTACTATTTTCTCCACCTGCCTTGCTTTATGTCTTGGGCGTTCCATATGGCGGCCCCTCGTCCTCTCAGCTCTTTGTGCATATGACATTTGAGTGTGGAAATCTTCGCTGTCTGAAATTATACTCTCATATCCCAACTTCTTCTGTCACTCTAGATATTCTTACAGTATTTATTACTACCATTCGTTAGTTTGTTGTTCGTCATTGCCCACTAAAATGTGAGCTAAATACAGACAGAATTTTTTTGTGGTTAAAAAAAACACTTGGCCGGGCATGGTGGCTCACGCCTGTAATCCTAGCACTCTGGGAGGCCGAGGCGGGCGGATCGTTTGAGCTCAGGAGTTCAAGACCAGCCTGAGCAAGAGTGAGGCCCTGTCTCTACAAAAAAAATAGAAAGAAATTAGCTGGACAACTAAAAGTATGTATGTATGTATGTGTATACACACACACACACACACACACACACACACACATATATATATATACAACAAAAAAAACCACTTAACATGAAATCTGGCCTCTTAAAAATTTTAAGTGTACAGAACAGTTTGTCAACTATATACACATTGTTGTACAGTAGAAACTGAGCACTTTTTCATTTTGCTTGACTGAAACTCTATACCCATTAAACAGCAACTTTCCATTTTCTACTCCCTCCAGGTCCTGGCAGCTATTTTTACTTTTTG
>CAUYRT010102244.1:0-10209 GCA_963574885.1 Lepilemur ruficaudatus
CTCTTTCCTCCCACCTGATATTGTTGACAGTACAAGTTATGCTTAAAATGATTATTTGGTAAACCTATGCATACTTCACCAATATTGTTTTAGATCTCATTATTTACTTCCTTCCAATATTCTGAGTTAAAAATCTAACTCAAGACTCATTAAAGTAAGAAACAGTCTGGGCACAGTGGCTCATACCTGTAATCCTAGCACTCTGGGAGGCCAATGCAGGAGGATCACTTGAGCTCAGGAGTTCAAGACTAGCCTGAGCAAGAGCGAGACTCTACCTCCACTAATTATAGAAAAATTTAGCCCAGCACAGTGGTGCACGTGCCTCTAGTCCTTGCTGCTCCACAGAGGCTGAGGCAGGAGGATGGCTTGAGCGCAGGAGTTTGAGGTTGCAGTGAACTATTAGGGTAAACTCTTTATTTTGGAAGAATTTTAGATTTACAGCAATTTTGAAAAGATATTACAGAGAGTTCCTACATATTCTTCCCCCAATTTCTCCTAATATTAACATACTACCTAATCATGATATATTTTTCAAAACTAAGAAATTAACATTGTTAAGTTACTATTAATTAAACTACAGACTTTATTCGTATTTCACCAGTTTTTCTACTGTCCTTTAACTGTTCCAGGATCCAATCCAAGATACCACATTGCATTTAGTCATCACATCCTTCATGTCTCTGATCTCTAACAATTTCTCAGTTGTTTTCTATGACCTTGACACTTGAGTACTGGGGTCAAGTATTTTGTAGGATGTCCCTCAACGTGGTTTTTCTGATGTTTTCTCATAATAGACTGGGGTTTTGGGGAAGAATGCTGCAGAGGTGAAGTGATTTTCTCATTGTGTCCTATCAAGAGGTACATAGAACATGTTGAGCATCCCTCAAAATCCAAAATCTGAAACACTCCAAAATCCTAAACTTTTTGAGCACTGACATGACACCACTGGGGTAAAATTCCTCATCTCACCTCATGTGACAGGTCACAGTCAAAAGGCAGGTGCACAACACACAGTTTATTCAGCATCCCAAGAAAAAAACAAAATTACCCTCAGGCTATGTGTCTAATGTGTATATGAAATACTAATGAACTTCATGTTTAGACTTGGGTCCCATTTCCAAAATATCTCATTATGTATACGCAAATATTCCAAACTATGAAAAAATCCAAAATCCAAAACACTTCCAGTCCCAACCATTCTGTATCAGCAGGCTTACCACCAGTGATATTAACCTTGATCACTAGGTTATGGAAGTGCTTGTCAGTTTTCTCCACTGTAAAATCACCATCTTTCCCTTTCCATACTCTTTATTTTGGGAGTGACTAAGTCCAGCTCATACTCAAGGGAGATTAGTCTCTGCCTCCTAGAGGGGATGTTACATAAATCACTTAGAATTCTCCTGAAAGGAAGATTTGTCCCTTCTCCTCCATTAATTCACTCATTCATTTATAAAAGTATGGACTCATGTATATTTATTCTATACTTTGAGTTATAATCAAATACAATTGGCCCTTGAACAATGCAGTACTTAAGGGCATCAATCCCACGTGTAGTCAAAAATCCACATGTAACTTCTGACTCCCCAGAAACTTAACTACTAATAGCCTACTGTTGATCAGAAGCCTTATGAATAATCTAAACAGTCAATTAACACATATTGCATATATGTACTATATGCTGTATTCTTACAATAAAGTAAGCTAGAGGAAAGAAAATGTTACGGAGAAAATTATAAGGAAAAGAAAATATATTTACTATGCATTAAGTGGAAGTGGAAAATACAATAAAATTTCTGTAATGATACTGCCAAAATTATATAACCTGAATCAAATCATGAGGAAACATCAGACAAATTAAAATTGAAGGACCATCTCAAAAACAACCAGCCAAATATCTTTTAAAAAACCCATCAAACCCATAAAGGTCAGAAAAGGACTGGGGAATTGTCCCAGATTGCAGGAGACTGAAAGGACATGACAGCTACATGCTGTGCCTGGATCCTTGTGCTACAAAAGACGCTATTAGGACAGCTGATAAAAGTTGAACAGGGTCTCATGGTGAAGGGTATATGGGAGTTCTCCACACTGTTTTTACACTTTTATATAGGTTTGAAATTGTTACAAAATAAAAATGAACTTTAAAAAATATCACTTTTATTGACTGCTATGGTCTGAATTTGTCCCCCAAAATTCATATGCTGAAACTTAATGGCCAATGTGAAAGTATTAAGAAGCGGTGCCTTTAGGAAGGTGACCTAGAGACCCGGGCTCTTAAAAAGGGGCTTGAAGGAATGGGTTCATTCCCTTCCGCTCTTCTGCCATGTGAGGTCACTTAGATGGTGCCATCCATGAGCAGTGGGCCTTCACCAGACACCAAAGCTGCCAGTGCCTTGATCTTAAACTTCCCGGCCTTCTGAACTGTGAGAAAATAAATTCCTGTTCTTTATAAATCACCTGGTATCAGGTATTCTGTTGTAGTAGCACAAACAGACTAAGACATTGACTTTATGAAATCCTATGTCTTTTGCAGAATTTTCAAGTTTTCTTGGTAATAAATTTGCAACATGGATAGTTTATCAGACAACGTGTAAAAAACACTAAATGATATTGGCTCACTGGACAGGAATAAACATTAGCATTAAATGGAGAATGATGCCTGAATGTGGATTAATTTTACATGTGGTTAGTTCATTAGTGAATTATTTTTGTGTTAGGATGAATTTTATTTCCTTATATAACTTACACTTGTGGGACTGCATATTTTTTTAAATTAACTCTTATATTGTCTCTTATAATGCTCACCATAAACCTATAAGCACTATTATTATTACCCTCTTCTACAGATCATGCAAATAACGCTTAGAAAGGTTAACTACTGAGGTCACAGAGCTACTAGCTGAGCTTTGGAGGCAAGCGGTCAAATTCTAGAACCTATACTCTAAATGATAACAAAAGGAGTGAAATGTAAGCCATCTCATTCTTTTCTTTTTAACATACATGTATGCTTACTGACAGCAATAGAGAATTGGAAGAAAAACAAAACTGCCACATTAACTCCTACCTGTGTCTGCCTCATTGCCCTTTCCACTCGGCGTGTGCTTCCTCTCTCAAGTTTTGTCCGGAGGATCAAAGCTGATGTCTGAATGGCCCAGAACTTTGGTTGTGAAAGCAAACACTGATGAAAGAGAAAAGAAAAAAAAAAGAGGGAGAGAGAGAGAGAACAGAAAGAAAAATAAGCTGATGATCCCACTCTGAATAGGACAACATTAATTCTTTTGAAAGTATCAGGATACAGCTGAATGCAAACTTGAACATCTTCTCAATGAAAAAAGGCAAAAAGTTCTTTTTCAATTTATATTACAGAAAATCATTCTAAACCATATGAAAATGCTTTCTGGCCTCAGTTAGGGTAGAAAGTCTCCAATTTTTGTTAAAATACTTTCCTAGAAGGAGCATCTGGCCCATAATAAAACACTGAATATGCACATACTGAAACCTAATCTAAGAAAAAGCCCTGACTGCCATCAATTTAGAGAATGTAGTAGAAACCATTAAATATGACCACAAACGTAGTGGTAAATAAAGTGAAAGTACTGGGTAAGTAAAAACAGGAACAAAATGTATTATGATAAATAGGGACTGCTTGGTATAATGAACACAATTTAAGCTCTCTTTGATGATGACTTAGAACCCAATACTGTCTCTGAGTGATCACTCACAACAGTAACTTTCAGTGAAGATCAATGCACAGAAAAGGAAAAGACCTATTCATTTGTCTGAAAGTTCACACCATCAATCCTTTGCTTGTTTCTAAAAGTCAGGTGTGGAAAACATCCAGTTACAGTACAATTAATCATTCAAAAACCTAGCTACGCCTTAGAAGCACCTGGGAAGCTTTTGGTTTTTTAGTGTTTTTTTGGTTGTTTTTTTTTTTTTTTTTTTGAGCCAGAGTCTCACTCTGTTGCCTGGGCTAGAGTGCCGCGGCGTCAGCCTAGCTCACAGCAACCTCAGACTCCCGGGCTCAAGCAATCCTCCTGAGTAGCTGGGACTACAGTCATGCGTTTATCTTTTACTTATCTTTTATTTATCTTATTTATCTATTTATCTTACATAAATATTCAAATTATGCCTGGCTAATTTTTTCTATATATATTTTTTAGTTGGCCAATTGATTTCTTTCTATTTATAGTAGAGACGGGGGTCTCGCTCTTGCTTAGGCTGGTTTCGAACTCCTGACCTTGAGCAATCCGCCTGCCTTGGCCTCCAAGAGTGCTAGGATTACAGGCGTGAGCCACGGCGCCCGGCCTGGTTTGTTTGTTTTAAAGTACATTAGATTTCTGAGAGCAGGATCTGGGCATCAGTGTTTTTTAAAATACTCCCCAGGTAATTCTCGAGTATAACCAACTTTGAGAATCAGTAGGCTAAGATAACATAAGTATTTGTCTTTGGTCAAACTCATTCATAACTCCTAATTCTCATTAAAGGTTAGCAAGAAGCCCTTCATCCTACAACTCCTTACAGTACCACACCCAGTTCACTTCACTCATTTGTATTACCTGCCTGGCCACTATAGGCATTTGAATTTTTCAGCTCTAATCTAGATCAACCACTTTACAATTAAGAGGAAAATGAAGCCCCAACAGGTTATATCACTTGTTCAATGTCAAACCCTCATTAACAGCAAAAGCTGGTACTAGGTCTCCTGATGTCCAGAACATCTTTAGATTATTTTATAACACTTTCTCCAAATGAACTTGTGCTCATTTAAATGCTAAATTCAGATATGATTACCTCCTGGAAGTAGAAGATACTACCCACAAACATTAGAAAGTAAAGTAATGTAAAAACAGGAATCAATCAAGAACCTTGGAGATAGTGGAAGAAGAGGAATAAACAAAAGTATACAAATAAGAGAGGAAGAGAATCAAAAGAAATGAAATTTTACTGAAGTCTGTTTATTAATTCACTTGAGCACCTACTCTGTACAAGGCAGTGTGCACTAGACCGTAGGGACAGAGTAGCAAACAAAACAGACAAGGTCCCTGCCCTCTTAGAATGTATATTCTAACGCAATGTCTATTAGGTAATCTTATTCATCTATAACTAACTTTGCAAATTAAGAGTGTTTTTATCTTCCTGAAATATAGTTTAAAACATCAATGTATAAACATTATCTTGTTAGTATCCATTAACTTAAATCTACAAAAAGAATGAATTTACCAACATAAATAGGTACATTTGGCATTTATAAAGGTCTGATGATGAAATAGAAGATGTTAAAAAAACTAATTCTTTAAAATGTGCAACACTGTTTGGCAGAAGATTTTATTATAAAATGTGACCTCAAGAATTTTCAAAGTAAAGGACTTTTCTCATTAGGTAAATCCGTAAAACCGATTCTACTACCTATAATGAGTGGTATCACCTGCCTTCTTTTTCTTTTCACCTTATTAAAGGGATTATCATCTATAACCTGTGACAACAGGATGGAAGAGCACTGAAGCAACATCTCTGTAAAATAGCGGGAAAAGTCTTCCAAGTCAGCCAAAGATTGATGCATTTTATCATAAAAACATAGCATACACTTCCAAGTTTCACCCACTGAAAAGCAATGACCAACCTAGAAGCAATGAATACCCCTAATTACCCACTGGTCCTTAGAGAAATAGCTAGGTCTGGGGAAGGATATTTACAACATGAGCCTGAAATATCTTGACATACAGACAGTATAGCAGCCAAGGAAACTAGCTGGGCATGGTAGGGCACACCTGTAGTCCCAGATGCATGGGATGATTGCTGCTGAGATGGGAGGACTGCCTGAGCCCAGGAAGTTGAGATCTACAGAAAGTAGAATGGCGGTCACCAGTAAATGGAAGGAAGAATGGGAGTTACTGTTTAATAGGTACAGAGTTGGTAAACCAACTCACCCATGAAAACATACTGGTTGTCAGTTATCTCAAAGTCTACCATGCCTAATATTAGCTAGCTATGTGTGCTGACAAACAGCAGTTGTGCAAAAGAATAAGCTTTTTTAAATCTTACATAAATATTCAAATTTATTAGAATTTTTCCCAAGCGACAGAAACCCAAATGATGTCCCAACACGATTGAATCATGTCCTTGTAGACTTCAGGGTATCTGGCAGCTCCCAGGTGAAAGCTGATGAACATTTGGTGAAATGTTCAGAGAGCATTAATTTGAAAATAACTGGTTGTACATAATTAAAGCATGTTTGTCTCTGTTGTACAAGAGAGCCCCTTACAACCACAATTGTTACATTTATGTTTCTTTGTTAAGATAAACAAAAACATACAAAATCACTTGTAATTTGATGCTTCTGTGCTTTGTACAAGAAATTGTCACTTTTTTCCTACAGAAATATACAGAGCATTCTGCATCTTGATGCTTTCTAGCATTGATAGGCTCAAAGAAATAAATCAGATTCTTTCAAGGAATGCACTGGTTTGGAGCTCCATAGTTTATCTTCACCTAGACTATACAGAAGATGTATTCAAACATTTAGGTGAACTTAACACATCTATACAAGAAACTGGAATGAATTTTTTAAACTATTAGTAGTTAAGCTTTGGGGGAGTCAAAAGTTATACTTGGATTTGACTGTGCAGGGGAGTTAGTGCCCCTAACCTCTGAGTTGTTCAAGGGTCAACTGTATTCCATTACAGTTTTAATTTGTATTTCTCTAATGACTAATAAAGTTGAGTACCTTTTTTATATGTTAATGATCATTGTAATGCCTCTATATTAAGTCCCTATATAAAATCTTTGCCCATTTTTTTTCTATTGGGTGTTTAGAATTTTTGTTATAGTTATTCTTTTTATTTTCTGGACACATCACCTTTTTGTTGGAGGAGGGTGATATATTACTTATTTTTATTTAATAAACAATTATACAACACATTTTTTGTGCTGGCCAGGCACTGGTCTAAGTGCTTTACAAATATTAATGTTATCTTTTGATAAAAGGAAATGCTTAATATTAATACAGTCCAGTTTATCATTTTTTGTTTTATGGTTAGAGCTTTATTGTCCTATTTGTCCTAGGGTTTCAAAGATGTTCTCCTAAAGGCTTTATAGTTTTGCTTTTCACTTTTAGATGGTCAATCTATCTGGAATTAATTTTTGTACATAGTATGATGTAGGGGTTAAGAGATCTGTTTTCCATATGGATACATAAATTATCTGGTACTATTTTGAAATGCCTACCCTTTCACCACCATACTGCAATACTACCTTTGTCATAAGTCAGATGAACCATGTATGTATGAATCTGTTTTGGGATCACTGGTTGGTTTGTATTTCCTTGTGTCAAAGTGTCTTAATTTAGTGTTTCTCAAACTTCAAAGTACATAAAAATAACCTCGAGAAGCTTGTTAAAACAGAGTCCTTGGCCCCAACTCCAGAAGTTCTGATTCAATCAGGTTTGGGGTCGAGCCAGAGAAACTCCATTTCTAACAAGCTCCCAGGTGGAAGCTGATGTTGTTGGTCCAAGGACCACAATTTGATAAGCAATGTCTCAATTAGTACAGTTTTAAAATAGGTCTTGCTGTCTGGCAATGTAAGTCCTCCAGTTCTGTTCTTCAAGACTGCCAAGCTATTCCTAGCCCTCTGCATTTCCATGTGAATGTTAAAGTCAGCTTTAATTCCACAAAAATCAAATACAAGAGAAACAACAACAACAAAAACAACAACCAAAATAATCAAACTGCTGGAGTTTTGTTAAGGACTGTATTAATTATGTTGGTTAATTTGGAGAGACATGAAATTTTAAAACATTGAGTCCTCCATGAACAAGGCCTAACCCTCCATTTACTTAGGTGCTCATTGATTTCTCTTCTGTTTCACAGATTTTAGTAAGACATAAACATTTTGATAGATTTATTCCTAGGAATTTAGTATTTTTGACACTATATTACAAATGCTATTTTTTCTTTTTAACTTTTTTAAATTATGGTAAAATACACATAAAATTTACTATCTTAATCTTTAAGCATACAGTTCAGTAATGTTAAGTACATTCACACTGTTGTACAACCAATCTCCAGAACTCTTTTCATCTTGTAGCTGAAACTCTATACTCATTACATAACTCCCCATTCCCTTTGCTCCACCCCTGCCCCCACCTCACAGCCCCGAGCCCCTGGCAACCACCATTCTGCTTTTTGTCTCTGAATTACTCTAGGCACCTCATGTGGAATCATATAGTTGCAAATGCTATCTTATTTTTAACCACGGAGTCTATTAACTATAGTAATAATTAGCTCACTAAATTTTAAGCACTGCCTAAGAGTCCAAATGAGGTTTGAAAAAGAAGCTTAAGAAAGCTGGTATATTCAAGAAGCCCCACTTTCAGAAGCAGGATACTGCTAAAGAACCTTATGCCGTTTGCAACAATGAGGTGGCTGTATATGGCTGAACATGAGATGAAATTTCCACCATCTGTACACATAAGTACAAAAGCCAGACACCACTTACACATGAATGATAACATTTGTGTGGCTATTTTAAGAAAAGTCCTCTCATTTCTCAACTCTCATTGATGAAAATCTATAAAAGGTGACTTATTGAGCCAGTTAACTTTTATAAGAATATAATTTTCATATGCTCTTAATATTTTTGTGATTGTTGTGAATATTGAAATAAACTCTAGGAATGTCTCTTTAATAGTTACAATGTTTTATAAATTAAAGAATCAATCCACTTCAGCAATTGTTGATGAGGAACGTAAGAAGATATTTTGAGAACACTCCTTAAAGATTAAGAGAGACTGCTCTGCAAGCCTTAGTAGGAGCTTATCACTTTAAGATATACCACCTGAGCTGATGCTCAGCCTCAAACCAACATCTGAGGAAACTCAGTTAACTGCTCGAAATGAAGAAGTCAGTAAATACCACTGAAACTCACATTAAAAAGTAAATTTTCATATTACGACAAGCTATATGTGTACATATAGAGAAACATTACTTTATCCAGCTAACAATATCCCACTATATACAACATTTCCCTCATGCCCCAGAAAAGCAACAGGAGTGTTGTTTCTATTAAAAATAAATTTCCTTTTCATTCTTATCACTGTACATTTCAAATAATCTTCTTCCAAGGGTCACTAGGATCCCTTTATATAACAGACAACAGTCTACTCCTTTAAACATAAAGGAGCTTTCAGATAGCTGCTTTTTCCATACATAAATCAAAGCCAGCTCAGAGATCTTCTGGCACATAATTATTTGGCTACACTAAAGCCAAATCGGATGATGCCCACCCAGGTCAGGCTGACCTTGCAAAAGCAAGGAACAAAGAAATACTATAAAAAGCAGAACTAATATTCCCCCCTTTTAATGATCTACTTAAAAGAGAACTCATTTTTAAAATCAGCACCGAGTAACAATAAACTTAAAATTCCAAGTTCATCTGTAAATTATCTGCAGTAGAAATGGAACAGTAGTCCAAATTTCCTGTCCTTACTCTGTAGATCATTTAAAAACTGTCTCAAATCTACTTTTCCTAAGTCTCTCTATTACCTAAACAAGTTCTCCAACACAGCTAAAGAAACCCTAGTACAGCTTACAGTCTCTCTTCTCCTGGCCTTCGCTTATGCTGTACCACTCCATCCAAACCCAGTCTGTCTTTCAAGGTCAGACTCAAATCCTCCCACAGTGAACAAGGCCTTCTTTGACTGCTCGGTCATAAATATTGTCTTCCTTTCTTAGCAACTAGGGGATTTATTTATCTATTTCTCCCACAATATCTAGTAGCATGCATGGCAAATCTTAAGATTCTGGATCTTCTGCTATTTAGCTTTTAAAACTCTTTGCTATGCAAATTTTCACATAGAAAGCAAAGACACCAGAGATATCAATTTGTTGGTCATATGGCTCCTCAAAAAAGAAAAACCTTCTGCATTCTGGAGAAGTGAGGTGCAACTTTCACACTATCATGTAAAGCAGACCAACTTAAAACATATGCATTCTTTTCTTTTCTTTTTTTTTTTTGAGACAGAATCTCACTCTGTTGCCCAGGGTAGAGTGCCATGGCATCAGCCTAGCTCAGAGCAACCTCAAACTCCTGGGCTAAAGCGATCCTCCTGCCTCAGCCTCCCGAGTAGCTGGATCTACAGGCAAGCACCGACATGGCCGGCTAATTTTTTCTATATATTTTTAGTTGGCCAATTAGTTTTTTTCCATTTTTAGT
>CAUYRT010102245.1:0-42740 GCA_963574885.1 Lepilemur ruficaudatus
CACACACACACACACACACACAGAATCTACAACTGGGTCCAGGAGAGTGGGGGAGAGAAGCCACTATGCTGGACAGAGACGGCCGCCTCAAGGATGATAGCAGCACTTCAGCCAGAGGGGCCCCTGGGGGAGACGGGAGCCAGAAGGCCCAGCCGAGCCCCACTTCCTCCCCATGTGCCTGCTCTGCGTGGAAGGACCCCCAGAGCTACCCGCCTTCTCCAAGCCCCAAGGGCTTCCCTCACAGGTCAGCCGGCAGGGGCACCAGCACAGGTGGCTCTCCCTCACCTGGACTAGGTTCTGACCACCAGGAAAACATCACCTAAGCCTGGCAGGGCCCTGCTGGGGCTGACTCATCCCAGCCTTGTTTAGGAAATGCTACTGGCAGGGAGGGCGGCGGGGGGGGAGAGGAAAAGCTCTTGTGGTCACTCCATCTCTACAGAGAGAGCCAGGAGCAGAAGAGCCAGTCTCAGCCAGAGATCCCTCCACCACCCACCTCTCCAGACTGGGGAGACCTAATTTCTAACCCTTCCCTTCCCCCTTTCCCCTCTCCTACAGCCTACATTTTCCCCTTGCTAATAGGAAAAGGCTTGTCTATGTTGTACTATGGTAATCACAGGGACCTCTTTCCTAATCTACTACATAAAACTCAGGTAACCTGAGCCTTTGGATGCATGTGAGGTTGAGGAGGGGAAGGAAAGGGTCAGGTATGACAATGGACTACACCATGGATATTAGAGATAGGCAGAGCCCTGGAAATCTTACAGACTCAACTGATTGCGTTTCTGATCTTAGCGTTGTGCTCCTGGGAAGACCTTGGCCCTGGCTAGTCGTCATGAGATAAAAGGTTGCTCTTTTGGATTGGGCTTGAAACAGGGAAAAGCTTACTCCATACTTACACTGGGAGTATTCAGTAAATTACCCCAAGCTTCCTTAAGCCGGACTGTTGCCTGGCATCTCCACGTTGCTCTCAGAGCCCACGGCTACGAGGGACAGAATGGAAGAAGGAAAGAGAGGGGAGCCATCCCCGATACCCGCGCCTCTCAACTGGCCCCAGGTCCCCACAGCAGCTGCTGCTACCAAGGCACCAAAGCTGCAGCCGAAGCGAGCAGGCAACGTGGAGAGTAGGAAAGATGCCGATTTTGTCATCAGCACAGTCCGGGTTCGCTGCGGTCATCTGGCAAGTATGCACACTTTGTTTGTGCCAGCTCTAGAGAGGCAGGGTGTGTCAGGTGTGCGCCCTGTCCTTATAGATGTCATGTTCCTGTTGGAAAGAGAGACGTGTGAACAAACTGTGACATGGAGCATGGAAGAAGAGCTCTCCTGGAAATGCTGGAGAGGCCCTCGCAGAGGGTGAGCCCCTAAAAGACGAGAAGGAATGTGCCAGGCACAGAAGTTCTCCTCTGGGTAAAAAGGTAGAATCAACACGCCAGTGATTTTCGTGCCCTTCCCCAAAACAACTACACTAAAGAGATTTTTTATCAAAATTTATACAAGGTTGAGGAGTACAGGCAAGAAGAACAATAGAAGCAACAAAATGTAGAAGGTTGGAAAGGAGATGGACACGTGCAAACTGATTTAGCAGACGCAAGACAGCTAAACCCTACACTCACAGTGGGGAAAACCAAGAACTACCCTTTTAACCCCAGAAAATCCCCAAAGGGCAAAAGTGCTGACAGGCAAGCCCTTCTGGAACTGGGGGCAAAGAGGAAGGAGGAAAGGTTAAACAGTGCTTAAAAAGGAGATCTCTGGAATCCTTCACGCACTCAGTCCATCCGGGTGCCCCTTCCCTACCACAGAAGGTGAAGTTATCATCTGGAAATGTAGAGTTTGCCCTGAGGGTAAACCAGCAGAACCGAGGGCATGACTATCCTATGAAAAACAGAAAAATGTGATAGTCACATACTATAAAATAAATGCCTCGTGCTAAGAGCCCACCCAGCCCTCTCATTTGCATAGCTGCCAGGAAACCTTTCACAGGGAATCTAGTTAGCCCAAGAGGAAGGAACTGAAAAAACTTACTTGGCAGTTCCCAACAGTGACTTCCCTATAGCCAGGATCGGGTTTTCAGCCCCCTGCTGCTGGCTCAGAACTTCCAAACCCCTTTTAGTCTCCCACTCTTTTTTTCTTTTTTTAGAGATGGAGTGTCACTCCGTTGCCCAGGCTGGCGTGTGGTGGCATCATCATAGCTCCCCACAGCCCCGAACCTCTGGGCTCAAGCGATCCTCCTGCCTCAGCCTCCCAAACAGCTGGAACTACAGGGGTGTGCCCCCGTGCCCAGCTAGTCTCCTACTCTTAATCATTACCTGACAGCCAAAGATTCCTAGACATCTGAGGAAAGCCCATAATAGAAGACGAAGAACAAAATAAAATTAAACAGAAATAAAGCAGGGGGAAAAAACAGAAAAAAAGGAAGAAACACTATGCAGAGAAAAGGAAACTTTTTAAAAACTATTATTAATAGTCTCAGCTAAGAGAAGAAAAGAGGGTGCTATAGAAAAGGATTTTTAAAAACTCTAAGAAATTAAAAATTCAATAGAAGAGCTTTAAGATAAAATTGAAGAAATCCCCCGGAAAGTAGAGCAAAAAGACAAATAAATGAAAGGGGGACAAAGGATAAGAAAATGAGGGAACAAGTCCCAGGGAACAGATCTCCAAACAGGAGTTCATAAACTGAGAACAGAGAAGACAAGAGGACAAAATCAACATCAAAATAGTCCCAAATTTCCCAGAACCAAAGGCTCTCAGTTTGCAGCTGAAAGCATTTAAGCACGTCCCAGGATGAAGAGACCCATATCAAACTACGTCATTCTGAAATATCAGAACGCTCTTATAAGCTTCCAGGAGAAAAACCGGTCACATGCAAAGAATTAGGATCAAACCGTCTTCCCACTGTAAACAGCAACATTGGAAGCAAGAAGACAGACAGAGGAGCAGTATCTTTAAAATTCCTAGAGAAAATGATTTTCAACGTAAAATTCTATACCCTGACAAGCTCTCCATCAAAAGATATTTTCAGACAAAAGGAGTCCAACACTTACTTCTTGTGTATTCTTTCTAGAAAGTTACCAAGGCCATGCATGGTGGCTCATGCCTGTAATCCTAGCACTTTGGGAGGCTGAGGCAGGAGGATTGCTTGAGGTCAGGAGTTTGAGATCAGCCTGAGCAAAAATGAGACCCCCTTCTCTACAACAAGTAGAAAAATTAGCCAGGTGTGGTGGCGCATGCCTGCAGTCCCAGCTACTTGGAGGCTGAGGCAGGAGGATGGCTTGAGCCCAGGAGTGTGAAGTTGCAGTGAGCTATGCTGACACCACGGCACTCTAGCCTGGGTGACAGAATGAGACCATGTCAAGAAAGAAAGAAAAGAAAGAAAGAAAAGAAAAGAAAGAAAGAAAAGGAAGGGAGGGAGGGAGGGAGGAACGGAGGGAAGGAAGGAAAGGAAAAAGGAAAAAGAAGGAAAAAGGGGAAAAAAAGGGGAAAAAAGGAAAAAGGAAAGGAAAGGCTACCAAAACAAAAATGTAGATCAAGAAAGAAAACAATGGGCCGGGCGCGGTGGCTCACGCCTGTAATCCTAGCACTCTGGGAGGCCGAGGTTGGCTGATTGCTCAAGGTCAGGAGTTCAAATCCAGCCTGAGCAAGAGCGAGATCCCGTCTCTACTATAAAATAGAAAGAAATTAATTGGCCAACTAAAAATATATGGGGAAAAAAAACTAGCCGGGCATAGTGGCACATGCCTATAGTCCCAGCTACTCGGGAGGCTGAGGCAGAAGGACCGCTTGAGCCCAGGAGTTTGAGGTTGCTGTGAGCTAGGCTGATTCCACGGCACTCTATAGCCCGGGCAACACAGTAAGACTCTGTCTCAAAAAAAAAAAAGAAAAGAAAAGAATGTAGAATACAAAAAGCAGAAAATCCACCACAGCAAAGAGGTAAAGGGAATCTACAGGATGACAGTGAAGGGAGAGTCTAAGGTGACAGCTGTGCACCACACAGAGAAAAACTAAGTCATGCTGGAGCAGAGTGACTCAAAGGCGAGAGCAGTCCCAGGCTGGCCCTCACAATGCCCTTTGCTGTTGCACCATCTTCGGGACCTACGGACGCCACTGGAGGCAGAACTTCAACAAAGCCAGGAAAGAAACCGAGAAAGACCCAGAAAGCTGGATCAAACCCAGGAGAAAGGCAAAGGGAAGACCCAGGAAAACAGCTGCGTACCAGGCCTACGAGGTTACCAGTTCGGATGCGAGAAGAAGTGGAGATCTCCCAGAGGGGTGAACCCAAGGCAAGAAACAGATTACTGATGGCACTGACCACGTGAAACACTGTACTGGGAAGCTATTAGAAGGCATGAGAAAAATTAGCAATAGAAACTATAGAACCAAATAAATTAAAAACCAAGGAAAGTACTAACCTTAGGAAAAACAGAAGAAAAATAAATCATAGTACACTATAATGTTCGGTTATGAATCATATCACATAGGCATAATAAGGTAAGCGGTAAATGCTGACGTAGGCAAAAATTCTGATATGACTATAATGAGAAGGGAAGTTTCGGGAAACAGAGAAAATGATGGTGTAAAAGAGCTGATTCCTTATCTACTGTAACAAGAAGACACAGTAACAGTGAACATCTAAACTTGAGTACTCGGAAATGTTCACATGTCGCTCAGCATGATGAAAATGTGGGCCGGCCAGAAGGGACAGCTAACGGCTGCGAACAGCTGCTTCTGGGAAGATGGACTGGGAGGCGTGAACTGCCGTATTTTGATATACGCCTTTTAGTATAATTTGAAGTCTTAAACTGTGTGCCTATATTTATCTGGCACAATAAAATGTAGTTTTCCTTAAAAAGAAGGGGTAAGGGATTTTTAAATAGAGACACAGCATCTGCAAGACCACGAAGGAGTGAAAGGACTGGGCTCTTCCAGGAAACTGCCACTCCGGAGACGCAGGCACAGGCCGCAGCCTCGGACGCTGCAGAGAGAGGAGCGATGTCTCCTCCTCCCCAGTTTTGTGGACTCTGGCAAGTCATCTAGCCTCTTCCAGTTTCCTCCTCTGTAAAATCTGACTAAAAATAGCACTTACTTCACAGGTTTTGTAAGAATCCGGCGACAATGGGAACAGACAGCTTGCGAAACGCATCGTGCCGTACAAAGACGAGGGATGCAGGCCTGCCTCTGGTCCCTTGGAGCAGAGAGTGCGCCCAGCCTGGAGCTCAGAGGGCCCTGGGTAAGGGTGAGAACTGCCCATGGGAACCCAATCCCAGAGAATGGGTAGACAAATCCCGCAGAATCAGGGAATGTCGCCGCTGGAAACCACCAATGTCTTGATTTAGAAAAGACAGGCTCTCAGCGGGCGCCGGGCCCTGGGACCCTTGCACTGGTATCTGCACAGCTGGGAGGGATAGGTGCCCCTTGGTGGGTCCTGCAGGCCCTGAGGTAGGTCAGGCTGGTGCAAGGGAGACTGTGCTGGGTGGTCTGGGGGACAGGTGATGCCTGGAGCAGCTTCCTGACACCCCCATCCTGTCTCCCCTTCCAAGGAGGATCACTCTTGCCAGTCTGTTGCTTCAGATTCCACCACGGAGCTCGGTGGGATGCAAATAATCCCAGTCTTGATGTCTAACACTTACCTGGCATTGACTGCGAGCCAGGTACCAGTCCGAATGCTTTGCAGGTATTAACTCACTCAGTCCCTCACAGCCCTACGTGTTTGTGCTGTTTTTATCCCCACTTTACCGATGAGGCCGCTGAGAGGTCACGTCACCTGCTCAGTGTAATAACTGGAGAGGGAATGATAGGATCGCAAGCCAGGCATCCTGCCTCCAGGTCTGCAATCACTGCATGTCACTGCCTCTCAGTGACTGAGCCTCAAACTGCTCAACTGTAAAATGGGGACATTTTCAGAGATGGCCTCAAAGATCTCCTTCAATTGAACTAAGATTGGGCAGTCGCGTCTGTAGGCCTGAGCGTGAGGAAACTTCACTGAGGATGGGTTTGGAAGAAGGACAGCAGGGTCCCGACTCCAGAGTGGGAGGAGCCAGGGACAACAGCCCACACAGGGGCAGTAAGCTCGAGGGAAAGCTGAGAATGCAAATGTCAGCTTGCAGCTTTATACACACAGCCCACCATCCCGCCACGCCTGTCCCCACGGCCTCCGTGCAGAGGCCCTGGCGTGGAGCATACAGACAGCCTCATTACCTGTGACGATGCAGGTGAACCTGACGTCGCTGTCCTCAGACACAGCCCGGGACTTGAGTGTGGTCTCGAACAGCGGCTGGGTCTCCTCTGTTAGCTGAGCGATGATGGAGCAGAAGGTGCTCCTAGGAAAGGCAAGGAGCTGTTCAGAGCCACCCTCCCCACACACACACCACAGCCTGGCCTCCAAGGCCACCTAAACCTTACCATGCCTGTCCTTTATCCTGTGGCCAGAGCTCCAGCCCCTGGGCAAGTCTGTCTCCAAGGCAGCCTGTGCCTCTTGCTGGGTTAGGGGCAGGGATGGCACCAAAGGACTGTATGGACTCCTGACCCAGTCCCGTTACAATGGGCAGGCTGCTGAGCACAGGCCATGCTCCCGAGCATGCCAGACTGTCATCCCAGGTGTCCCCATCCCGTCCTCACTGTGGTGGGGGGCCTTGCTTCACCCTCCCTTTCATCTCCAGGGAAGCTGGTGCATGGGGGAGACACACACATGGATGGGTCAAGCCTCAGAGACGGACCCCCCCAGCAGAGCAGAGCCTCCGTTCATGCCAAAGACGGCAAAGCCAGCCAACCCTCAAGGACTCAGCGCTCCTAAGAGCTTGGGAGTCTTTCCTAGAGCTTGTGCTCAGAAGTAAGCGCCTCCATTTGTGAGCACAGACTCATGGTGGACCATGAAAAAGCTGGCCAATGCCAGGGGTCTAGACTCGAAGGTGGACTCTAATTGCTAGGGGTATCAGAACAGAGAGACCCAAATGAATTCTGATCCCAAATAGGGCTGTGGAACAGCGCTGCGAAGCCAGCTGTGGCTGCCCTGCTCCAGCCCTGGCTACCACGTGCCATAGTGAAAACATGGGTGGCAGCTCCTGGACCAACAACAGGACGGCCAAACCGCAAAGAGATCCACCCCTGCGAAAGCCAGAACTTTTAGTTCCCGGTGACAGTCCATCTCCCAGATTTCAGGGGCATCTGTGGGCTTACAGAGTCCAGCCCAAACTCACCCAATGCTCAGGGCTCACAGTCTTCCCCTTCCTGGGCCCAGGAAGCAAACCACAGCGCCGAGCCCTTTCACGGGCCAGCACAGACACAGCGCGTTCCCAGGCGGGAAGCGCCACCACAGAGCCACGCTGTGCGGGGCACGGGCCACGCCCTCCCCCTCTCCCAGGCACACAGCCTCATGTGAGCAGCAGGGAGGACTGTGAGGGGTAAAGTGGACAGAAGCAGGAGGAGCCGTGGTGAGAAAGACAAGTCATTCCACGGTGCCTTCCCTGTGCCACACAGGCAGGGGTGGTCAGCCAAGGGCAATGGCTGTCGCCCACGACCTCTCCAGCGGCCACGGGAGAGTCTGCGGGAGCACAAACAGGGCCCATGACCCTGCACACCAGAGTGGGGAGGGGTTCCACATTCGCTGCATCTGCTCTGTGAATTCCAGTCTAGACCTGAGTGTGAGCAGCACGGCTGCCTCCCAGGAGAAGCGTCCGCAGCCAAGTAAGACCTCTGGACTGATGGGGGCCAGCCGTGGTCTCTCCACAGGGGTGCAGATGTCTGGGCATCCAGGGGCTTGGCAGGAGCCCTCCCCCAAAAAGACTACCCCAAACGAGGATCCCAGCCCCTCACACGCCTGAGCGTTTGAGCTGGGTCTGCAGCTATACATACTCTATACTCCTCCTGCAGTGCTCTCTCACCTGCAAGTCATCTGTCCAAGAAGCTGTTTCTTTTTCTTCCCTTTCCTTTTTTTTTTTTTTTTTTTTAGTCAGGATCTTGCTCTGTAGCCTAGGCTACAATGCAGTGGTGTCATGGCTCAGTGCAACCTCCAACTCCTGGACTCAAGCAATCCTCCTGCCTCGGCCTCCTGAGTAGCTGGGACTGCAGGTGCGCACCACCACACCCAGCCAATTTTTCTATTTTTTTGTAGAGATGGGGTCTCGCTCTTTCTCAGGCTGGTGTCAAATCCTTTCCCTCTTAAGCCACACAGAAATAGAGGGTCCTTCAGGACCCTCTAGGCTATCAACTGCCTCAACACTCAGGCTATCAACTGCCTCAACGCTCAGGAAATACAACATCTGAAAACATTTCCTGCTACTATCACACTAACAGCAATTTCTGACTTTGGGAAATACCAAATTTAAACCAGCAGTTGCTAGAACTAACGGTCCAAACGTAATCATACTTCTATGATTCTGTGACTAATTCAAAACATCTCTGATTATGTCCTCCCTACATAATTCAAATCCTACCTCATCCATGAACATGAGCCTAGATCAAATATTCAGCTTAGGCTCTTAGGTATGAAGCTTCTTGGGCAAGTCTAAGAAAATCATTTCCGTTACTAGATAAGTGAGAAAACAGAGAAACTATGCTTCAAGAAAATTTGCAGAAAAAAGTGCTCATGCTAGATATTCAACAACAGATTGTTATTTTATTTCACTACTCTTTTTGAATGGAAAAGAACATTATCTTCTCTAACTTTCCACACTAGGTCCATATATATATATATATATATATATATATCTATATATATTTTTTTTTTGAAACAGGGTCTCACTCTGTCACCCAGGCTGGAGTGAAGTGGCATGATCATAGCTCACTGCAGCCTCGAATTCCTGGGCTCAAGTGATCCTCCTGCCTCAGCTTCTCAAGTAGCTGGGACTACAGGCATGTGCCACCACGCCTAGCTAATTTTTTTTTTTTTTTTTTTTTTTACTTTTTATAAAGACAGGATCTAGCTATGTTGCCTAGGCTTGTCTCAAACTCCTGGCCTCAAGCAATCTTCACACCTCAGCCTCCCAAAGGGCTGGGATTATAGGCATGAGCTAACATAAGCTATATTATAAAAAATGTTTACGTTGGAAAACCACAAGTAACTGTTGAAAGCCATAGCTAGACAAAAGCCCGCCCTCTAGCGAAGTGGATTTGAGGTGCATTTGGGGGAGGAGAGTCACTTATACACTGTCATGCTGACTGAATGTTGCACAACTTCTTGTTGCCATGAGCTTTCTGTCCCAATCCTCCAAATCACATGGATGTGGGATGGGCACTGAATGGGCTGTGTGCAGTCCCCTAGAAAGCCAGGAAGTCCACACATCTGGAATGATCTTGACACCTCCAAGTCCTTTCAACTCCATGACTTCAGAAGGATATCACAGACTAATCCTGGCTCTCTAAAGAACATCAGCATCGTGGGGTTTTGATGTTCGAAGGGACCTAGCCTTGCCCTTAGGTTAGGTTTGCTTTGTCCTCTCTCTTTCAGCATTTATACACTCCACTCTGAATTAGTTGTGATATCCTTTCTTCCACCGTGAGCCACACAGCACAAAGGCTCCTCAGTGGTCATCCCCAACAAGGACCACATACATGGCAAGTGATAATCGTGTCTGCAGACATGATTAGCTCTTCAGAAACCAGTTAGCTATTCAGAAATCTTTCTCTACATAGAGAAACTGTAGCCAACTCTCCCCAAATCTATCAGAGCCTGGGATGAGGCCCAAGTGGTGGGAAGGAGCCAAGAAATGTTCCCGCTTCAGTCATAACAGTCAGTTCACCCAGGGCCAGAGAGCTGTCCCCAGCTCAGCAGGCAAGAGGACGGTCATTCAACCTGCAAACCTGGAGTAGGAGCCTGCCTGGGCCTTGCCCTGGCCTGGCAGCAGATTCAGAGATTAGGCCAACGCAGGAATACACTAACATGGTATTCTATGGTCTCCCATAGTCCAGTCTGCAGGGATGGAGAGAAACCAAAGGCAAAGAAAATTCAGAGAAAGAGGAGGGAAAAGGAGAACTTAATTAAGGGACTGCAGAAAAAAATTTAAAAGGCAGTTGCCATGGTTAGAAGAAGACAGACAATACGGTGTCACAGCTAGATATGTGGTTATAAAAAACATGAAAATCTAGGATGGGGAAGAGGTGATCATATGCCTGGTGACTTCCTGTTCCATTCTCACGGTGCCCCTCCCAGGGGCACAGAGATGTCATTACAGGCATCTCAGGGACCCCTGCCCACACTTCTATTCTGGAGTCCTTGTGCCCCTCTCAAATGGCCCATGCAAGCATCCACTCTGGCCCCTGTGAGAACCACGCCCACATGAGTCCCCTGTCACACTTTCCCCCACCCCATGCAGCCTGGTTAGTGCACGAGCAGTCACTCGGTGGCCCCTCAATGCCCAGACCCAAGGAAAAAGCAGTCAGAGAAATGTAGTGCAATATGCATTTACCTTCCAGAGCTGGGGTGAGACAACCGGTTGCTTGATAAGCTAAGCAAAAACAGCAAATGGAATCATTAGGCCAAAAAAGCAAGGAGGGGAGGAGGCGAAATCAACAGTCGCAAACTATTAATCGGCCACCATCTGGGGCCCAGAGGCCTTTCTATTAAAAGGGACCAGCTGTCTCAGTTGGCCTGCTCCGGTTAGCAAGTGGCCTCACCAACAGACACCAGTGTATCTGAAACCAAGAGCTCATTAAAGGCAGTAGAGTCCAGGAAAATGGTTAGGCAGGAAGGAGGCCCTTTGGGGCTGTGCTTTGAAAAAGGTGTGTCTCAGGCACTTGGGTCACTGCCCCCAAGAGTGAGGCTTATAGCTGCCTGGCATGTTTCCCCACCCCGCAGCACACCAGCCTGGGGGCAGCTCCTGCTTCAACCCTTGGCCCCTTGGAAGAAAAGAGCCCCATTCCTGGAAGTCCCCTGACAGGCTGGGAAGGAGACAGGTGGCTTGGAGAACACCCACCATTAATATGTTAAAGTACAAACCAGCTGGGAGAGTGAAGAGAAGAACAAAGCGGTTAATTCAGCAGGAGCTGGGAGGCACCCAGGTCCATCAGACCAGCACAAGGCCCATCCTGCCTGGAGGCCCTGATTGTCGCCCCCCCCCCCCAATCTGGGCAGCTAGGAACAGACACTAACCAGGGACTGCGTAGGCCACTGAGGGGTGGGGACCCCCACAGGGCTGCCCCTTAGTGAGCTCCCGCCCACTTGATCTGAGCCGACTCTTACCTTCCCCTCCACCTTTCCTAACACAAATCTCTCCAGTGGGCTCCAGATCCCAGCTCTTCCACACTCCCTCCCTGCAGCTGTCCCCGTGGTGACAAAAGCTCTCCCTCCTTTGTCAGCAGCCCAGCCTGCTCGATGGCACTTGTGGTCTACATCTCTAATCACAAGAAAGCTCTACTACTATCCCATCTCTTTTTAACTACAAAACAAACTCATCCTCTTCCCCCACACCTGACTTCCCTCCTCCCCAGTGCTCCCGGTTTGTGAATGTCACCAGCGTCCTCCCAAACCCCTAAGCCCAAAACTTGCCATCTTGTATTCCTGCCCCTCCTCCTTCCCCCACATCCAGCCAGTCAACAGGTCTTGGCCCTTCCTTCTCCCTTTCTCAATACTCCTGCTGTTGTGCCCTAACCTAGACCCTCCTGGCTCCATCTCTGGTGACCATCTCAACCCCCTTCTCCTTAACCCCTCGTATCACTCCACTGCTCTGAACAAAATGCTACCGTCCCCCCACTGTAGGTTATCTAGGCATGTACTAATCTACAACCGTGGTTCTCTCTACTTCCCAACACTCAGGTGCCACCGCAGCCAGACCTGTCCCCAGCTGGCACGGACAAGTCCATTCCTGGCCTCTGAGCTTTCACTTTTGTCCTCCCTGTTTGGAATGTCTTCCCTCCTTCCTTCTGCTCAACTAAGTCCCGTGCACCGAGCCCTCACACCTAGCTCTTTTATAGCTTCTGTGGCTCCTAGCACAATGCTAGCCATACGCTGGGTATTCAACTGCTGTTCTGTAGAAGGAAGAGAGAGAAGAGAGGAAGAAGAAAAAGGAAGAAGGAGGAGGAGGAAGAAGAGGAAGGAGGGGAGGCAGAGGGGAATGGGGGAGAGGAAGCAAGGGAGTGGGAGGAGAAATGCAGTTTTCAAGCAATAAAGGTCCTGCCCGCAGAGGGAGCTGCCACTCCAGAAAAGAAGGAAAGAACGGCTCAAGAGTGCAGCTGCCTCTGCTCAGAGCTTTAAAAATCCTCTGGAGACTGCGTGGGCAGAACCTCCCATGGTTCCAAGGCACTGGCCAACTCCATCCTTTCCTGACCATAAGTTTCCTTTGTCTCTCTCCTTAGAATTGAGAGAGTTCTTCTTCTCTGGGTCTGGACTTCTTCCCTGAGAAGAAGAGGGGGAGAGTTAGCTTTCTCATTCGGAGAGGCAGATGACAGGTTCCACAGGACCCGCCTGCAGGGACTGAGCTGGGATAACTGGCCCTCCCCCAGCTCTCTCTGGAGCTGTCTGGGATACTCAGCTCCCTGGACCCCCAGTCCTGCTTTCTCTGGGCCTCACCCTTCCATGGCTGGTCCGGCCAGGGGGAACCCTGAGCCAGTGGAGGCACCTGGTCTTCAGAAGGCAGAAGCCCGGCCTGTGCCTTGCAGACTGGGCCACAGCCAGGCTCAGGGCTCTCGCCCATGCAGGGGAGCTCCCCACTCACTGCCTCTGATGGGGTCAAAATCACAGGCACCAAATGTTGAAGCAGAAAGGCTTTAAAGTGTTCTCCATGCCACTTTCATCTTACAGAATGGGAATTCAGGGCCTGGGAAGGAAAGGTCTCCTCAAATGGGAGCAAAGTCGGCCTGGGGGAAACCAGGACTGGTTGCGGAAGCTGGATGCCTCCGTCCTTCCTGGCTTTCATCTACTCTGGGATGTAAAAGGCCCTGGGAAAGTCCTGTTCTGATACCTCAGTTTCCCTGAAAGCCCTAAACAACCCAATTGACCCAAGCAGAAGAGCAGAGGTTATTTCAAAACTGTGTGTAGCAACATCACAGGTTCTGCTGCTCCTCTGAGCCCACGTAGACCAGGGCCTCCAAGCAATGAGGGGACAGGGGCTTCTGGAACTTCTGAGTGTCCCGCAGAAGCTAATTGGTAATAACTGCTTCCACCCAACTGTGGTCCCTTAACCTACTCCAGCCTCCCCACACCCCACCTTGCTATAGGGTGAGGTCCTAGATGTTGGGTGGCCTAGGAGGCTGGGCCTACAGCTTGGTGGGACTATCTGTGTGTTGGGCTCTGACCCCAGTGGGCACTGGAAACATCCTTCAGCTGACACTTAACTAGAACCCCCCCAAAGCTGTGGGGCAGGTGGAGATCAGTATGTGTGGGGAGATGGGTTCTGGCCCCGGGACCAAGGCGTCTGTGCCCTGCCACCAGCCCTGGCCATCAGCTCCCAGAGCAGCCCATCCTCACAAGCGCCCATGAGAATGATGCCTCAGGAGCTCTTGGACAGAGTTATGCAAAGGCAGTCCTAGAAAACGTCGGGGTGAAGAGTGAGTAGAGACAGAACCTGCCTCTCAGGACGCAGGCAAAGCTCTTTTTCCTTGTCTGTTTGGCCCCTCCCCATCCTCACGGGCAGGCAGGCCTTGCTAGGGAACTGCCTCCCCCCGCCACCCCCTAGTGCAGCCTCATTCACACTCTCCCCACTCTGGCTCCCCTCGTCCCTCAGAACCTGTGGGGGTCTGTGGCCAGCTGGCCAAGGCAGGGAGAAACTCTGCAGTGGCAACACACAGCCCAAAGTGCAAGGCTAGAAAACTCTCTCTCCCACTGTCCCTGTCCTGCCCCCTCCAAATACTTGATGAAAAGAGACTCCTTTTGAGAGCATTCCCATTGAGGTCCAAGGACACTTAAGCCAGCCACTTCTGCCCCACCGCTAGCTCTCAGGCTGGCACACTGCTCTGTGCTCATGAGGTGTGCAATTAATATCTACAACTGCTCAGCTAGGCAGAGGCCTTTTCCCTAACAGCCCAGATCCCCTGCCTTCCCCGTTGTGCCTGGTTCCCAAGCCACCCCTCCGTCCCTTCCTCCACTGCTGTGGTGTCCAAGAAGGATCCTGCTTCCACCTCCTTCTATTTGTGCCACTGGTATTGACAAAGGCCAAACAAAAGAGGCCGAGCCTAGACAAGTCACAGCCACAAGTGTGAGACAGTGTGAGGCTCCCACAGGGACTCAACTTCCCTACGGAGTAGACAGAACACATGGCCGAGTTTCATTCCGGTTTATCTGTAGAGCCAGGACTTGGGAGGTGGAAGGGGCATTCTTTCCTGGCAGCCAGGGCCCTTGTTGTGTCTGACTCAGTCACTAACACCAGTCCTCAGCCCTGCCCCAGACATGTGACACCATTTGACGAGTTTTATGCAGAAACCGGTTCCGGTTACATTTGAACTTTTCCAACTCCAAGGTCAATAGGACTCAGCCAATCCATGAGGAAGTGCCCGGAACTTTTCCTGAATGTCCTTGATGCCTGTTTTTGTGCTGTTTTAGGAACAGAGAACAGGTCTCTAGACAGCATCTCAGAGGAGTGGCTGTTTTCGGCACAAACGTACAAGCCAAGTTCTCAGGCTATGAAACAACCAGTACCCACAGCTAAGCCGTCACATTTCCCTTTGGAAAATAGGCTCCAGAGGTGGAGGGAAACTGAGCTGCCCAAAGGGGCAGGAAGGGTCTGTCTCCATGGCAGTGCACCTGTGGCATGTGTCTGTGTGTTTGTGTGCCTCTGAGGAGTGCCTGTGGCACTCTGTTGTCCCTGTGCCTTTCTATCCGGGCAGCTAGCTCCTGAAACAAAGCATCCACACCTCTTTAACTCTTAGAAGACCAGGGGAGGGCTTGTCCGGTCCCCGCCTCCCTTGGCACTTCGCTCCCCGCACTGGGCAGGGCAATAGGCGCCCTCAGAGCCGCAAGTCCTCAAATCCCGGACATCCCCAGGCAGGGCCAACCAGCACCTCATCGCCCCCTTCATCTCCGCGCCCGCAGAGGCCCTGGGGATGACCAACGTCCTGGACCCAGAACAGGGCCGTCCTTACACGGGTGTATTTCTTCCCGGTGAATCTCCCCGACTCAGGGCAGTCCCCCTAGCGCCCCTGCCTCTCTCTCACCGCCCCCCCCAAGTGCTCTCCCTCCCTTCCTGCCAGGGAGGAATTTCAGCCACTCTGGCTGTCCTTATCGCTGACTTCGGAATCCAGTTAAATGTGGAGTCCAGGGAGTAGCGGACTATGGGGCGGGGGAGGTAAGGGAAGCCTTCGGGCCCTGGTGAGATCACCCCAAAGCGGGGCCTTTCTCCTCTCCTGAGCCTGCACTGCCAGAGGCCTGAGGCCCACAGGCCATGAGGGGCCATGAGGGGCCATGAGGGCCCCGAGGGCCGTTCCAGCCTGGCCATGGCCCCAGGCCTTGGGCCTTCGGGCTGAGAGCTCAGGGGCCTGGGCTCAGCCCTCCAGAGGCCAGGCCGCGCTCGGGCGGGCCGGGGCCGGGGGACCGTTGGAGGCCCTCGGCCTCGCCCTCGGCCTGCGCCCGCCGCCCGCCGGCCCCTGGGGCGCACTCACCTGGTCTCGGGCCGCACGCTGAGAAGGTAGCTGCGGCTGGCGGGGCTGGGGATCCACACGGGCCCGTCGTCCTCGCCGTCGCCCCCCGTCCCGGACCGTCCGCCCGAGCCCCAGCCCCGGCTGGGGACCCTTCGCGACCCCATGGCGCCGCCGCCCTGCCCGGCCTCCAGCCCCTGCCCGCGGCCGCCGCTCCTGCCCGCGCCTGACGCGCGCCCCTATTTATAGCCCGAGGCGGCCGTCGTCACCTGCTGCTGTCCCTTCCCTGGCCCGGCCTGGCGAGCGGCTCCGAGGCATCGCGGAGGCGGGGAGGGGGGCCTCACTGCGGTCCGCGCTCGGGGGCCGCCCGGCTCCTCGTCCAGCCCCAGCCTCGGGCGGGAGGCGCGGGGCAGGCCCTTCGCGGAGTTCCCGCGACGACGGCTTCCCGCCAGCCCCCTTCCCCGCCGCGGCCCCGTCCGCTCCGCATGTGCGGAGGACCCGGCTCTGCCGCCCTCCCGGAGAGGCCAGGGAGGCCGGGGAGTGGCGGAGCCGGGTACGCTGCGTGGGAGCTTGCACCAGATCCGCGGGAGACGGGGCAGCCACAGAACAGGCCCCTCCCGGGCTCCAGCCCGGACTGACCCTCGCTACCCCAGGCGCTGCTGGTCCAGCATCACTCAGCCAAACCCACCCACCTCCATCAGTGACCCCCCTCCCTGGGGGGCCAGAGCTCCTCGGCATACGTATCTGGTGTCTCTTCCACACCTCCTAGTACCCAGGTACATGAGGGGCTCAGTCTAGATGAGTGGAACCTCCTTCCTCACCTCTCAGCCTCCGTTTCCCAGCATCAGAGGGTGAAATGGGCTGAGTCCTAACGCCCAGAAAACTAATTAAATCATTCTACAATTTCCAAGAGCAAGGTGCTAAGCACTACGTAAACCTGGTTCTAAACATTGGAAGTGACCACAATCTTTTTATTCGTCCTCCCTTCTCTTACATCCCTGAGAGCATCCGGACAGTGCCTAGAGCGAGACGGTTACAACTGTTAGGGAGTGAGAGCAAAGGAGTGTGACCCTCTGCTCCCAGAGTTGCACCACATCCCACTCCTGGAAATGGCTTTCCCCCAGCTGCCCGGTCCCCATGGCGACTACCTTGCTCCTATGTGATCCCTCCCCTGGCCTCAGTTTCCCTGAGTGTCACTCAAGCCAGGCTGTTCATGGTGCCCTATCTCCCTGACCACAGACCCAGGCTGTGCCAATTAAAGTTCTTCACCAAACTTTTTGAACTTGAAATTGGTAAAGGAAACCAGTCCCTCTGGGGTGGAAATCCGTGAGTTGTGAGGCCCGAGCTTGCAGCCGAGCAGCCACGTTTCTGGAAACTGACACAGAGAAGCAGAAGCGAAGGGCACAGAGTCTGGGTGGCTTTCCTCGTCGCAGGTGTT
The DNA here is from genome assembly GCA_963574885.1 of Lepilemur ruficaudatus. NCBI lineage: Eukaryota > Metazoa > Chordata > Mammalia > Primates > Lepilemuridae > Lepilemur > Lepilemur ruficaudatus. Next base: position 16,931 of record CAUYRT010102245.1, read on the forward strand.
CCTGAGGTCCAGCTCTGTCCCTGGCCTCCCTGCAGGCCAGTAGTTCAAACTTGCCTTGGAATCTGTGTGCCAAAAATGTTCTCCCTTTGCTCAAGCTACTCCAAATTGGCTGCTGTTAGTAGAATTTAAGTATCCTGACCAATACCGAAGCGTTTCTCCTAGTGATCCCAAATCTGTGTCCTGACCACATGCCTCCGTTCATTCTTGTTCTTGGCGCTCTGGAGGTGCACTTATTAAAAGCTCTTCAGTCATCTACAGAGTCGTCCTTCAAATATTTGAAAACCCACTTGAAGTTTTGGTTCATTTGTTTAAATCTTGTGAACACCTGTGTGTCAGGTTAGGTCATATAATCTCTGCCTTCAATAAGCTTACAGTCTCATAGGGGAGACAGGCAAAATACAACGCAAGGTGAAACATAAAATTATAAAACTCTGTATAGGGTAGCATAAAAGCATAGAGAAAAGCGTGCGTTTTGCCTGGAGATTTGGTGAGGACAGTTTTTATAAGGAAAGAAGTAAAGCTGGAGGAGGATTTTTTTTTTTTTTTTTTTTTTAGACAAGAGTATCCCTCTGTTCCCCGGGCTAGAGTGCAGTGGGTGTCATTGTAGCTCACAGCAACCTCAAACTCCTGGGCTCAGGAGATCCTCCTGCCTCAGCCTCCCGAGTAACTGGGACAACTCTTGCCACCACACCTGGCTAATTTTTCTATTTTTGTAGAGACAGGGTCTTGCTCTTGCTCAGGCTGGCCTCAAACTCCTGACCTCAAGTGACCCTCTGGCCTCCGCCACCCAGCGTGCTAGGATTACAGGCGTGAGCCACCACACCCAACTTTGAGGATTCTGAAAATTACATAGGTGCTCACCAAGTAGACTGTTAGGGGTGGGAGGCAGGAGGGACAGAATATTCTGGATAGAGGGAACAGCACGTACAGAGGTATGAAACAGCCTGGTACGCATGTCACCCAAGTGTAAAGGAGATGGGAGAGAGTAGAACCGGTAGAGAGAGAACTAGACAGGGGCTTGAGCCTGAAGGCCTTGCCTAGCACACCGGGGGACCTGGGCTTCCCTTCTAGGCCATATCTCATATGACAATGGATATGGTGCCACTAGTTACTCCGGTGACCCTCCAACTGACCGATTTCCTTTTGAAAATGTGGCCCCTGCAGAGCTTAAACCACCACAGCAACCTACAACTAAATTAACACCTCTCTGGGCCTGGGCTCTACACATTAGCAACAATTTGTTTGGCAGCCAAATTATTTCATTGACTCCTGAGCCTGTGAGATTTCAACATGAATCACTGTTCATTTACGTTTTCCCCACTCCTACTTGTAAAGTCTTTTTTATCCTAAGTGCAAAATCTTACCCACTTTTGTTTTGTTTTTAGTTATATCTCATCTTCCTACTCTCACACTCCCTTTCCTTCTCGTCTAGATTTTTTTTTTTAATTCTGCCCATCAACCAGTATTAACCTATAGGATAATCTGACCTTCCCAGCTTCTTGCTATCTGCAGATTTAATAAGCAGACTTTCTCTGTCTGCACCCAAGTTCATGATGACAGGGGCAGAGCTGAGTAAGCAGTGTCAAGGCACAGAGGGATGGCGAGGTCAGTAATGCCTGTCCTCTCTCTAGCAACAGAAAGAGGACATGGAAAGCGTGCTGTCTAACAAGGACTAGGCTAGCAGTCCAGAGACGAACCCTACTTTCCCACTGAGCAGGTTTATGACCTTGGGCAAGTGGCTTTACCACGCCTGAGCTTTAGCGGTCTCCTTTGTGAATGGGAGTGGGGCGTTCCATTTATGATTCTGAAGGTCATAGCTATTCATTGAGCAAGTATTTATCAACTACTAGCTACTGTGTTGAGGGTACAGAAATGAACAAGAACTTTCTTCTTTCAAGAACTTCTCAAGCCTGAAAATAGAAAAATTAAAACAGAATCTTCATAAATCCTCTGACGGAGTTTTGTACATGGTGTTGAAAGAGCACAGAGGAGCACACGCTCTCAATCTGTGTTAGGAACAAGGTAGTACAAGGCAGTCAGTGTTTGCCATTCAATGGAGTACTGATGAAGTGCTGTAGGAATTTGTTATTGGTGCCAGGATCCCTCCTCTTGGTTGTTTTGCACTTCCTGTGGCCCCAGAGTAAACTGGGTGCTTGTGGTAGGAAAACCTTGGGCTACGGTTATTAGCATGCTTAGCATACCAGGGGAAGCTGCTCCCTGTCAGAGCACAGTGGAGTCTCCCAGGACACTCAGACCCAACTGTCAGCCTCAGCAAGGCCTGGATGAGCTTGAACATGCCTTTTATTTTGACTTAGTTCCATCTCTCCCCCATCTTACTCAGCACTCTCTCTTCCAATGCTAACAAAATTCAAAGGGGACAATCCACGCTCCTCTGAAGCATTGGCCATGGTACACAGTACCCAACACTCAACTCCAATATGTGTCATATTTATTAGCTATCAGGACACCACTCCACATTCTTCACCATCATCCACCTGCACTTATTGAAAGCAATGGCCACCTCACGACTGTCACTGTGTACCAGGATCTCATCCCCTGCCATCATCCATGACAGCCAACACCTTGGCAGCAGGTCCACTGACCTTGTCCCTTCAAAGACCTTCACTCCCACATCTCTTTAGCAACCTAATCAAATGCCCACCACTTGAACCTTGTCACCAGGAATTTCTCCATCTCTAAAATGTCATCCTGTTGTCCTTCCACCAACCAACCCTACCCTCAGCTTTTGGGCAACTCCAACTTGGGCAACTCCAAGACCTCAACTCCCCCAAACTCTACATTCTTGGGTTCCTTCCTAGCTGTCTTCTCTGGTCTATCCCCACCTCATTCCCACATGGACACGGAGTAGAGTGGACAATAACTTCAGGGATCTCATGTCACTTGCCCTGGACTTTCTACTAAGTTTACCTTGCTGGTTTCTAACCTGGAATCTGGTTGTGGGCTTCTTCCTGCTCAAGGCAGGGCCAGCATTTCTTGTTTCCAACCTGAGTACGATCTCAGGCAGCTTGACAATCTTTTTGCATTCTCCCAAGCTGACCTTTTCATTTCCCTACGGCAACTGTTTCCAACAAGATTACAACCTCCACTTTGCCTTCCTCACTTGCAATAGTCAACTGTCCCTTCAAAATACAGGGAAAAGTGAGACCATCGGGCAAGAACGTGGACTTTGGAGGACAGGCTATCCGTATCATCCCTGTGTCACTCTAACCTCTGCTTCCTGTGTTTTATTCCTTGTAAGACCCCAAATTTCTGGCCTTCTCAGAGCCTGCTCTAACGGCTCTCTATCTTCCCCAGCCTGGCCTCCTTCTTCACATCTGAAGATGATCAGATGTTTGCTTCTCCCTGAAATATTTACCCTTTCACTTCCTTTCACTACTAACTTCTCAAGAGCCCAAGGGTAACCAGCCATGATATCAAGCAGTAATAGGTACCAGAATTGGGTGATAAAGTGTAAACATTGGCCTCCTGAACAAGGCAGAAGCAACCCAATGACCTGCAACAATGTCAGAGCCAGGCCTACCCAACAAAAGTAGCCAGATGCCAGTCCCTGAGGAGCTCCCAGGGGCCAGGTTGGTCGCCTGGCCTGGGACAGGGAGAAGTCTCAGGGGAAGAATGTGTGGCCCCGGCTGTGTGGAGGGGAGGAAAGAGGGAGCAGGACTGATCAGGGTTGGCAAGAAGGGCCATCATTAGGCCATTGCAGGGCCTCAGTGACGTCTAGACGCTCCTGCTGGAGGTGCCCCAGCCTGTGCCACTGAGAATGCTACTCAACCAGGCAGCCCATTTCATTTTCAGGTGGGTTTTCCTATTATTCTGAGTCAAATTCTGTTCTGGAGCCACAGAGAAGTCTAGACTCCTTGTTGATATAATAGCCCTGCAAAGGTGTAAAAATACTGATCATGAAATATCTTTTTTTTTTGAGACAGGGTCTCGCTCTGTTGCCTGGCTAGAGTGCTGTGGCGTTAGCCTAGCTCACAGCAACCTCACACTCCTGGGCTCAAGCGATCCTCCTGCCTCAGCCTCCCGAGTAGCTGGGACTACAGGCATGTGCATCATGCCTGGCTAATTTTTTTTTTATATATATTTTTTTTTAGTTGGCCGATTAATTTGTTTCTATTTTTAGTAGAGACGGGGTCTCGCTCTTGCTCAGGCTGGTTTCAAACTCCTGACCTTGAGCGATCCGCCTGCCTCGGCCTCCCAGAGTGCTAGGATTACAGGCGTGAGCCACGGCGCCCGGCCTTGATTCCACTCATTCTGAAGTAAGGTCTTAGCTCAAAGCTCAACCGAGCCCAGATCTCTGCTGGTCTTGCCCTCCCGTGGGAACCCACTGCGCTGTGCTGCAAGCTGCCCCTCCCGCCAGCTGCCACTCTTCAGTGCTTGTCTGGCTCCCCTCCAAGAGCTGCCACGGCTCCCGGTTCAGGCAGCTAAGCCTCTGTTCTAAGAGGGAGCACACACTAGCTCTTGCTGCTCTGGGATGAGCTGGTGACCCTGGCATGCTCCTATCCAGGGATTGGAGATGTGGCCACACCTGTGCTTGGGTAAGTGGACACCAATTAAAGGATTACTGGCAACATGAAGCCACCCCTGATTCATTTGATTGGAAGGGGAATTTGAGACTCAAGGATAGAGCTGCCCCAGCCAGGTGTTCTCCCCAGTCCACCTGCTCTGATTCCATGCAGGACTGCCACAAATCTAGGCATGTTCCAGAATAAAATAATTAGTGAGAGGGTGAGTCTGTTGTCAGGGGGCAGCAATTGGCTGGTTGGGCCCAGACACAAATCCACATCTTCAATTGGAAAGGCACCTTCCAGCCCAGGCTCTCCTGGTGTTGCAGGTGAGCCGGTCTTCTTCCTCCGTTTCAAGTCTTGTTCTAAGTAACTCTTTGTACCTCAGCCCCGCTTTTCCTCAACGGCTCCCGCAACTGCTGCAGCAACTGCTGCTCACCCAGGGACACCACTGACAAATCAGGCCACTACCTCCCTTTGAGCCCACCAGCACCACTGCCAGCACTGTCTTAAAAGTGCAGTTTCCAGGCTCTGAACTCTCCTGTCTGCTCCTCCACAACTTTCTGTCCCTTTCCCCACTCCCCCACCCGCTTCCCATTTTCTCCTTTTCCTCATTTTTTTTGAGGGGGGTCTCACTCTGTTGCCTAGAGTGCCGTGGCGTCAGCCTAGCTCACAGCAACCTCACACTCCTGGGCTCAAGCGATCCTCCTGCCTCAGCCTCCCGAGTAGCTGGAACTACAGGCATGCGCCACCATGCCCGGCTAATATTTTCTATATATTTTTAATTGGCCAATTAATTTCTTTCTATTTTTAGTAGAGACAGGGTCTCACTCTTGCTCAGGCTGGTCTTGAACTCATGAGCTCAAACAATCCGCCTGCCTCGGCCTCCAAGAGTGCTGAGCTTACAGGCATGAGCCACCCCGCCCAACCACCTTTTCCTCATTTTAAAATCATAGCCAAAGCCCTCCTCAGAACCAGTCTAGGGAAGAAATGCAAAGTCTCCTCTGTAGACTAAGAGCTTCTTAGCAGCACCTGGCCTCTTCCTCAGATATCAAAAATAACCCATAAAAAATAATGTCCAGCCCAGTTATGTGCAATGGATCTTAGGAGAAAATTCCAAGCAAACTGGTCTATGGACCATAAAACTCCAAAGGAAAATAGGAATTGTGTAGTGTGCCCGGGGCTGTAATTGAACAGAGAGGCCTAGAAACAGTGGGGCTGCCCAGCGTAATAAATGCCAGATTGAAGAGGAGCTTAATCACTTTCTTCAAACATCAAAAGCATAATCTACTGTCCCCATGAAGGCAAAGGCTATGGGATTAAATGTGAGGAGCTCCAGCAGGTCCGGGTGAACGCGGTCTGTGTGATCCCTTGCCCACCCATGGACACGATGGTGCAGCGGATCCCGTCACTTGAGCACTCGCTGTGACGGGGCTTTTCCCACTTAGAATTAATTGACTTAAATGGCTTTATCATACCCTTTTGTGTCCCGTTTTCCATATGGCCAATTATAGATTTGTTGATTTTTAGTATTCATGCACTAAAACCTCAAATCTGCAAATGGTTAAAAAAATAATTAAAAAAGAAGAGCATTTTTAAAGGCCAAGGCAGACACAATGAACTAGCTCAGGAATTCATCTCGACCTAGGTCCCCAATGAAAAGATGCCTGGGTGACAGAGGGATTTGAAAATGCTTGGGAATTATCAAGTAGATAGAATTCAAACTTCAAAAGGCTTGACAAAGTGAAAAACAAAAAAAAAAGATACTCATCTGGAAAAGCATAAATCTGATGCAAATTGGAATACAAATAATTGCAGATAAAAGTGATACTGCCTAGGTGGAAGGGTGCTGAGTGGGAGGGATCTTTTCCATTTTTGTATCTATCTAGGCCGAAAGTAAATAAATAAACAAAAGAGGAAATATGAGTTCTTGCCTTTGGGAAGATCTCTATTTTGACATGGACATATACAGGAATGAGAAGATAAAAATCCAGCCAGGCTCAAGATTGCCAGAAATGTAAACCAACCCTCTCACTTGACAGATGAGAGAACTGAGGCCAGACAGCCCAAAGGTCAGTCAGAGGGATGAATGAGACTGGAACTAGGGCTTCCGATTTCTAGGCACTGGCTTTCTCCATTCTATCCACTCTGCCAGGAGTTCACTCAAGAAAAACTAGGGATAAACCCCTAAGGAAATAATTCTGCAGAAGCAAAAACTATATGCCCAGCACTCCTCATTGCACTGATGAAGTAGGAAATTGAAATTTTAAACAGGAAATGGTTAATTATGTTAACTTGGCATGATAAAAGTGATAATAATTATTGAAAATGATGGGCCTGGTGTGGTGGCTCATGACTGCAATCCCAGCACTTTGGGAGGCAGAGAGATCGCTTGAGGCCAGGAGTTCGAGACCCGTGTGGGCAATACAGCAAGATCCCATCGCTACAAAAAATGTTTTAAAGTACCCAGGCATGGTGGTGTGCATCTATAGTCCTAGCTACTCGAGAGGCTGAGGCAGGAGGATCCCTTAGCTTGAGCCCAGGGAAGGCTGCAGTGAACTGTGATTGCACCACTGCGCTCCAGCCTGGGAGAGGGGGACCTTCTCTCTGAAAAGAGAGAAGAGAGGAGAGGAAGGAAGGAAAGAAAGAAAATAAATGACGATTTAAAGGCTATGTAGAAACACAAAAAATGTCCAGGACATAATGTTACATGGAAAAAAGTAGGGTACAAAATCAGAGACAACATAGTGTTTGTCATACCTGAGTGTGAATCCCAGCTCTGCCCCTTACCAGCTTCATGGCTTTAAGGAAATCACTCAACCACTGTGATCCTCAATTCTTCTGTCTCCAACGGAGTAACAGTTTCTATCTTACATGATTCTTACGAGGCCAAATAAGAGAATGAATGTGAGAATGTCTGCTATATAGAAATACTCAATGTTAGTCACTATTACAACTATACCATAAATCCAACTACGAACGTACTGAACAAGGATTGGAAAGTGACATGCAAAAATGAAAACAACTGCAATGATAGGAGGATGAGATTACAAATACGCGAGTTTTTAATTTTCTCTAATACTGTTACATCATTTTCCAATAAGAAAAAGGTATTTTAAGTAGGAACCAAAAGAAAAAAATCTCATACTGGGGATCTGGGTTTTAGTCTCTGGGTTTTCCTGCAGGGGCCCAGCGCTCCCTGTGGCCAGTTCCTACGGCTGCTGTGGCATCTTGGTGGAGAAAGCGAACAGCATCCTGAACCTCTTGGAAAAGAAAGGGGGACACGTTCTAGAATCTAGAAGGTCCTGTCTTGATCAGGTCAGACCGTGACAGAACCTTGTCGTTCCCAGGTGAATCAGATTCATTCATTCATGCAGACATTCATTCACTCATCCATACACTTTTTGGACCATTACCATATGCTAGGAACTATGCTAGGAGCTTTTAAAGAATTACTCTGACCCAGTAAACGAATTTGGAACAATCTCCAACATACTACATAGGTGAAAAAAGCAAGCTTCGGAACACTGTGTATAGAATGCTATCATTTGTATTAAAAATAGATATATAAATATACATATTTATAAACTTATAAATGCATAGAATTGCTCTGAAAGGATACACAAGATACAGATAACAGTGATTAACTCCGGAGAGGGGCCTGGAGGCTGACCTCCATAGGGAAGCTTACTGTAATATTTACTGTATACCCTTTTGTATTGTGGAATGACTTACCATGTACATGTATTAATTTTTCAAAACAAACAAAAGTAAAAGAAACTGCCTGGTTCTGAATATACAGTGGTGAATGGGGCAGAGGTTCCTCAGCCTTGGGGAAGGCAAAGTACTGAACTTGCTGGGCTATCGTCATTAAGTTTTTAAAAAACCAGACTGTTTACGTAAGTTAAGGGGAAAGTTCTTTCTAAAATTAGCTTGTAGTAGTTCGGCATACCATTTTACAAAGATAAAGCAGTTGGAAAATAAACACTAGTCATTTGTCAAGCCTCAGAGTGTATTAAATCATAGTTTCTAGAAGGGTGGGGACCTTATCTGTTTAGCTTGGTCATGGAGCGTTCAGTGCGGCACAATGTGCAGATAAGCGCCTGTTACAGCAAGCACTTTCTGATGATGACAAATGATAGCGCAGCCATTAAAAATATCCTGAAAAAGGAAAGATCGGAAGATACTGAGCTCTGAGGGAGCCGTGCGTTCCCTGCGAGGGTTAGGCAACCTTTTCTAGGCGGTCCTCAAACAGTGATGGTCTTCAAATGGCAGGGAAATCCCAATGAGAAGGAAAGGTGGTAGAGACGCGGCGTGTGTTTCGGAACGTCACAGGCGTGATGCACAGGATCCTCCTTGGGGTGACAAGGCATATGGACTCCAAAGAGAACCTGGCACTTGGTAGGGCACCCCTACTGCATGGGCAGCAGGAAAGCGAACACCTGGATGGCTGCAAACCACTGACAAGCTGGCGGCCAGTCACAACAGCCTCAGTCCCTAAGGCAGCACTGTGGGGACAGGCTTGGCTCGGCACCATCACTGCAGGTGGCCCAGCACATCATCTGACCTCTCTGAGCCTCAGTTTTCTTCTCTGTGAAATGGAGGATAAGTATGAGATCTTTGTGAGGATCAAAGGAGAGAATCACCAGAAAGAGGCTGGGCACATGAGCAGGGCTTTAAATGCTGCTGTCATCACTGTTGCTAAATGACAGATGGGTGACCTGGGCCAATTTGTAACTGATAATCAGCACCGAAGTCTGAACAGTAGACACGGTGTGCTCCATCCTCTGTGCCATAAGGCCAAAAAAGAACCCCTGCCATTCACACAGTGTTTTATAAACCAGAAGATGACTTCACATTCATGATCGCACACAAGCCCGAGAAGCAAGGCGGATGGGAATTACTAACTCTATGTTGAAGGGGACCCAGTGAGGTTAGGGGGTTAAGAAATCTGAGTAAGGGCAGAACCAAGGCAGGGGCCTGGGTTTCCCAGTCAGTGGCTCAGCATTCTTCCCCCATGCTGTCTCCTGCCAGAGATGGAGCCGAACGGGGGGTCAAACCTACAGCTCCATCATCTCTGCCTGTGCTCCAGCTACCATTGTTTCTGAGCAAGAAGGGACCCAGCATCCATTTCAAACCCTCCTATCAGAACTCCTCTAGAACCTGTCCTTGTGAAGGGACCGGGATGCAGGGCTGGCTCACTACAGCGGGAATTAGGGAAAGGACAACAGCTAAGTTGTAGGCAGCTGGAAACAGGCCCAGCTTGCCCTCATTGCCAGCTTGGGGAGCAGGAAGGTGGTGGCCTTGCCAGGAACAGCCGTCATTAAAAGGGTACAGACAGCCAGAGCCTCTCCGAAACTGAGGCAAGAACTAACCTTTCCCACTGCCATTAGCATTTCCACTAAAAACCTGGCATTTGATAAAGAAAATATATTTTTTTCAATTGTGAAAAGGTCAGGCGTATTTATCTGACTTAATAATTTATAATTGATATTTAATGCCTCCCTTGAAAGATCACTTCTAAGAATCCAGCCAGCACCCACTTCCCTTTGCTGCTCTAGCTCCTGCCGGGCACAGCTCCAGGACAGCTGGGTTAGAGATCAGGACACCAGCCTGCTCCCTGGGCTCGGGCAGGCCCTAACTCTGCCGTCAGCGACAGACAGCCAGCCTCCCAAGTCTAATCCCGATTCTGCCACACCCGAGTTCCCCGTGGCAGTGGCAATACCAAGGTCTCTTGAATATTTCCAGAAAATTACAGAATTCCTCCTTTCCACGCCTTTCTCCCTCACCAGTAGGGGGTTCTCTTAGGTTGAGAATCCATTTGTAGGAAAGATGGAGGTGACCAGAAAATTTCCATAGGCTCTAAAGCCAATGCCACTAGCCCAGGGGAGGCCTTGGAGGTGACTTTTAACTGATACTGAGCCCCTCCCTGGCCCTTGCAGGTCTCCAGAGAACCGGGAGGCACGGGGCTGTTCTAAACAGGAGCGGCACTGCCCTCCGTCAGAGACGGAGCAACAGGGGAGTCCAAGAAGACCCTTAGGTGGAGCAGGGAAGGGCCAGGCTCACTTGAAGAGGAATACAAGAGCCTACCCGCATGGTAAGAAGGTTTTTTATTTGAAATATAGTCTGAGCAACATGAGTGTAGCCAAGAGGAGGAGGGGCTGGCCTGCATGGGGCGGCAGCCTCTCTAATGGCACAGGAGCAAGAGTACAAATATCCCAGCGTCTGTGTGCCCCAAACCCCACCTGTCAGGAAAGGCAGGACAGCAGAGCAAAGACCCTCCCGGGGCTCCTCTGAGGGGTCTGGCCCGCGGAGCCCGCCTGCCCTGGCCACGCCTCCTGCTCTCCCCGGCTCCAACAGTGTGCTGCACGAGTTCCTCCCACCCACAGAGACACCAGGAGCCAGTAGTTCTCAGGACGATTGTGGGGGGAAAGAATCAGAGAAGACAAGGAGGAAGGGCAAGTGACCAGGGGCCCTCGCCAAGGCAGGCTGGGCAGAGCTCTCCCAGAGGGACCGTGTCGGCACCCCTCGCTGCCCTCCTTCTCAGGCTCTGAGGCAGGAGGGAGAGCTGGCGTCTGCGGGAAACAGAGCTCTGAGGAGTCCCCTGGCTGAAGGCAGCAAGCGGGAGCTTCCCAGAAGAGAGCAGCCGCTGGGGGTTTCAAGCTGCGTTGACAGCACTGGGGTTGGGAGGACACAGACCGGAGGTGGAGTACCAAGCAGCAGCACAAAGCCATAAATAACATAAGCAAATTCAGAGCTGTGAGGTCCTGGTGACCCCACGTTTCCCGGGGCTGGGGGATACCCAGCACCAACAGCTCGGGGCGGACACTGCTCCAGGGCACGGCCGGCCACACTCACGCCCGGGCCAGAGCCTTCTATTCCCACGGTCTGCACAGCAGGCGGAGGACGCCACGGCAGCACCCCGACCACATACACTGCAAAGCCTCTGGTCACACCTGAGGGGACAGTGCATGGCTGTCCTGGTCCCGAGAGGTCTGTGGCTGACTCCGAGCATCTTGGGCACTGTCCTCCTCAGGGGCCAGGCCCAGCGATCTCCTTGCCTCTGCGTCGGTCAACAAAGGCTCGCCGGCACCCTCTTCCAGTCCGTTCTCTCTGGTCTCCATGGACACCTCCTCCCCAGAGCCCGCCTCTGGCTCTGCAGCCTCCACCGCCACCTCTGCTGCTGTCTCCTCCTCCTCCTCCTCCTCCTCCTCCTCCACTTCCTCGTCCTCCTCCTGGTCTCTCACCTTGTGGACGATGAAGAGGTGGCGGCTAAGGGAGCTGGCAGAGGTGTAGCACAAGCCACAGAGGAGACACTGGGCTGTGGAACTGTCCACATGGTGCTGAGGTATGTGGCTCTGAAACTCGAGCCCCGAGTCTGTGGCAAAACTACATTTTGCACACTGAAAAAGGGACTTGTGCCTTTTGGCGGAAGGGACAGCTGCGCCCTTGCTGGTGCCCGAGGCGTCCCCCACTCCACTGAGTGGTCTTTTCAGATGGTTCACCTGCAAGGAGAGACAGCGTGAGCAGAGTCCCAGCCGAGCCCTGGACACGAGCCCCCAGACACGACCATGAGCCCAAGGGCTGAAAGCAGGCACCATCTAGGCCAGGGTCACCCCATCCCTGAACACGGGTTTAGGTTTGGTATGCTCAGTTGGATTTGTTTTGTAATATGTATGCACGTGGCAAAACATTCCAAAGATACAAAGATTAAGTCCCTCCTACCCCACTCCACAGGCCTGCTCTCCAAAGAACACCGTATTACCTGGGTTTTATGACTCCTCCAACAGAGAGCCTATGCACATACAAACACCAAACTATTGTCTTTCACAAAATGATAGCGTGCCATACTTTTCTTCACCCTGCTCTTTTTACTTAACATGTATGAGAGCGTGTCTCCATGGGCACACACCCAGAGGTTTCATTCTTCTGCCGGCAGCGCACTAAACATTGTGGGGGTGCGCAGTGCCCACCGGCAGACATTTAGTTGTGTTACATCTTTGTCACTGCACATGGCACGGCAGCAACTTACTTGAACAGACTTCTCTATACCCAAGGCCAAAGATCTCTAACACATAAATCCTGGAAGCAGAATTGCTAGATCAAAGGGTATGTACATTTTGCGGAGGGGTACGTGCATTTTACTAGTGGATAAATGTTGCCAAAAAACCAATTGATACCCTACCTACTATGCATGAAAGGACCTTTGCCAACCAGTGCCACTGTCTGAATAGCCAAGAAAGTTTCAAGAATGCCCTGGAACTCCACGATGCTCTCAGAGCTTCCCAGGCACACCAGACCCGTCTGTGGAGCGTCCCCACAACGCTGGCACAGGAAGAGCCCCAGTGAGTAGGAGAAACCTGGCTGCTCCCGAAGTTCACCAGAAATAGGAATAGGGCCGGGAACAGGGCTAAGGTCATGGGGCAAGGGCCATGACAGCAGGTTTTTGGCCTGGCTCTTCCCACACTAGCGGGAGGTGGGGAGGTGAGCCAGCCAAGCATCATCATGTTCACGGGACTGCCGTGAGGCAGAAACAGGGTGGCACGTGTCAAAGTGCTCTAGTGTCTGCAGACAGCAGCGCACACCTAAGGCGGGGCCACAGTGACAGGGAAACAACAGTAGCAAAAGGCTGGCAGGCTGCCTTATGGGTCTCTGCCCCCGTCCTCTGCTTGTGTCCGGGACCCCGGTGGGTCACACAGGGCTAGAGAGTGACCCACACTGAGGGAAGCTGCCACTCTGGTTGCTGCACGGCCACAGCTACAAACAGGGTCCCAGCAGCCTTCCTGACGCCGTCCGGCTGCAGGCCTCACCGAGCAGGCAGCTCCGGCAGGCGGGCCACACTCACCTGAGGGGAATGTCCGCTCAGAGATCTGACTTTGGACGACTGGCTCAAATCAGGGTTTCTGATGCCGTGCATAAGGCTGATGTGGCTCTCCAGGAGGGAGGGCCGAGGAAAGCTGGGGCTGTCCTCCGTGCAGTACCTGCAGAAGCACAGTGGCAGGGTCGTGTGAGACCCGGGCTGCAGGCTCCCTCGGCACTCTCCACACAAAGGTGAGGGAGGGTCTGGAGCGGGCAGACAGCTGTGTCTTCAGGCTGACTGGAGCTGGTGCTGCCTGGAGAGGACCAGCCAGCAGGCCAGACACGGCAGCAGACAACAGCGAGTCGGAATGGAATACGTGTGCTCCCGACACCTGGCCCTCAGCGATGACCTCACTCTACACTCCCTGATGTCACTGCCCAGGGGTCCAAGTGCTGGGCTGGTGGTCAGCGCGAAAGGGCCAGGGCACGTCCCAAGGACAGGCAGATGGTGCTGAAGGCCCCGGCTAGAGGAGCCTCCGCGCCCATCACCAGCGCGTCCTCTTCAGCCTCAGAGCCCTTCACGGCTGCCTGGCTGTGCAGCCCAGGGCAGGATAGCACAGCGGGGCAGGGCCCAGGAGCTATCAGGTTCTGGAAACTAGTTTCTGAACTGCCCCGATTTCCGACTTAGCCACAGTGCTCTTCCCGTTAGACACTCACTGGTCTCTTGCTTCGACCCCTGATCTCACAGCAGAGAAAAGCTCCAGTGATGCCATGGCCAGAGTCCTGCGAATCTCAAGCCTGGCTCACCCCATCCCCAGAGACTCACCCACAGGTGTAGACCTTCTTTACTGTGTCGTGGTTGTTGCGGATGTGTTTGCGCAGGCTGTTGGGCGTGTGGAAGGACTGCTCACACTGTCGACACGGGTACCGCTTCAACGTCTAAGGGAGGAGGCGGCGACACGTGAAGCAGCAGAACTGAGACAGCTCCGGCTGCACCTTTCTTCTCAGACGCCACGGGCACAACGAGGGTGCCCCAAAGGCCTCGAGACCCGTGGTACCGAAGTACCCTGCCCAGCGCACCAGGAACCCTGAAGGGTCAGCCACATAAGGGGGCGTCTGACCCCACAGAAGTCCAGAGAATCTGACACGGTACTGTGACCCTTGGCTGCACTTACCCGGCCGTGGCTCTTTTTCATGTGGGACACATAGCTTTCCCGGTCAGGAACCCACTCCTGGCACTCCTGGCAGGTCCAGCCAGCGTTTCTCAGCCGGGGCCTGGCTTCCGCCCTGCGGTGCACTTCAGACCTGCCCCAGCGGCCGGACGGCAGGGAGCTGCTCCGGGCAGCCACGTTAGTGGCTGGGGGCTCGGTGGGAATTCGCGAGCCAGGCCGGCTTGAGGACGTGTCCGCTGAAGACTGGAGGCTTGATAGCTCATCCACGTTTCGGGGGACACCGTGGGTGCTCTGGGGATGAGGAGAGCGTTACTGACTGGGCAAGGGGAAAGATGCACAGAGTCAGAGCCCTGGCCTGCGGCATGTGCCCTCCTCCCCAGCCTTCTCCCCCAAGGCACCCCACCTTGACATGCTCCATCAACTCCGGCTTCTGCACGAACAGGAGTGGGCACTCGGGGCACTTGAAGACGCCCACCTGCGTCTCACTGACATTCTGGTAAAAATGCTGCTGGATGTGCCTCTTCTTGTTGAAGATCATTTCACAGGAGCACTTATAAATGAGCCTGACGAGACAAACCCCGGGGTATGGGGGGCTGTGGCCTGCTGGAAGAACCACAGAGCCCCTCCATCCTTGCTCTGCTCTCTCTGGACCAGTCAGGTTTGGGAAAGCACCTCCCTGAGCCGATGCCGCAGGATGCCCTTAGGAGACTCCAGGCTTCCCGCTCCATCCCTGCACCACCCCTCAAGCAGCCAGGCCACTCTGCCCCACAGGGCCTGCTGGCCCTGGACCTGCACTCACTGGGAGGGTCTGTGGGGCTGCGTCGGATGGTGGCTGGCACTGTGGTCCGTGGCGCTGCTGGCAGTCTTGAAGGCCATGGGACAGAATGCACATTTGTGGAAAACCTGGCAGTGTCGCTCCTGGATGTGGCTTTTCAGCAAGGCCAAGGTCAGGTGGACGACACCACAGTGGATACACCTGGGCGACAGAGTCGGGATAGTGTGGGTGAGGCAGAAGGAAGGCCAGGCCCACAGGTGGTGCTGGGAGAGGCGTGATGGAGGGCAGGAGCAGAATCATCCAGAGACTCTCCTCCTCTTCAATCACTCGGGCTTCCGTCCTCCACACGTACATCCTGAAAGCGTCCTTGCTGCCTTCTGGCACAATGCAGCCACACGGGGCCCTGTGCCCAAGGCCGAGCCTTGCAGAGAAGAAGGGAGAAACTCTAACCCTCCTCACACTGGCCACAGGACATTCTTCTGCAAACCAAAATCCTGAACCCACCTAAGAGAAGTTGGCAGAAGCAGAGGAGGAGGAGAATGGTTCAATAATGGCATACATAATATCAGTTTAACAGTGGCACAACTGCCGAAGTCCAGGAAGAATTTCAGTAGGAAGTTGCACAAAGCCTGTGCCTCCCCACAGGCTGGTACTGAATACTCAAGGATAGCCACCTAACAGAACAAACAATCCGGAAATTCTAAGCTCACCGTAACAACTACATTAAGACAAACAACCCTCAAAGCCCAAGAAGAAATACTCTAGAGCAGTGTTGTCCAGTGGAACTTGCTGTGATGATGGAAATGTTCTATAGCTCCACTGTTCATGTGGCTATTTAAATTAACAAAATTAAGTTAAAATTTCGTTCCTTAGTCACACTGGCCACATTTCAAGTACTCAACAGCCACACATAGCTGGCACCGTTCTGAACCTTGCAGGTCTAAAGTGCTGTGATGTCTCTTTGGTGGGACTATGGATAACTTTTTTATTTCTTTTTCTCCCTACTAATTTTTATTTTCTGAGGGTTTTTTTTCTTTTGGTGTTTATATACTTTTATGATGTATGAATAAATGAGAAAACTGTATTAAGTTATTTTTCTGAAGTTAAGGCTATATGGAACTCTTGTTTCAACTTCAAAATCTCTCTCTATAAAAACCGCCTTTCCTTTTTTGAGTATCAGAGAAAGACATGACCTTCCTTCATGCCAACCTGCATCCATTAAGTTTCCTGGTCCCTCTCACATGTTCAGTTTCCTCCTGCCTGTAAACACAGCCAGGTGTCTCCCACATGAGCAAACACCTTTCCTGCTCCCTGCTGTTCCTCCTCTTCCTTTTGCTGTAATATGGCCTGTCCCTACAACCTTGACATCCCAAAAGGCACTAGAAGAGAGGATACTTTACTAAAATAAAGGACATGGCTTCATTTAAGAATTCTGTCTCCCGAACGTTACCCTTCATTTTACTACATTAGCCCATTTTCACAATCCACATAAACCATCACAGAATCCTCACCAATCCATTGTCTTCCTTTTATGTGTGTGTTGGTGAGGAGGGGGAGAACCACCTTTGCAAACTTAATTAGCAATGAGGAGCAGCCCACAGAACCAGAGAGAAGTTTGCAATTAACTCCAAAGAGCATTTATTACTAAATTTGTACATGCTTTAAATTAGGGTTTCTATACAAGCCATTTACTGAATTATATTTTCTTTTCTCTCCTGCTAAATAAAATAGTAAAACCAACTTCTAGCACACAGAAGTACTTCCATATTATAAAGTATTTTTTTTTTTTTTTGAGACAAGTCTCATTCTATTGCCCAGGCTGGAGTACACTGGCATGATCACAGCTCACTGCAGCCTCAAACTCCTGAACTCAAGTGATCCTCCCACCTCAGCCTCCCAAGTAGCTGGGACTATAGACATGTGCCAACATGCCCAGGCTAAAGTTTTATGAGGAGGAAAAAAAACCCCACACATTTCCAAATTCATCCCAAGTGGCCAAGTACACCTGATATGTGCAGAGAATTTCTTAAAGTGGCTCTATTTATGCCATTTGACCAAACTTCTGCAGAAACAATACACTGTTCTCGAATGCCACTGAAAATCCATTCTATGTATCTGGTAGACATACCAGAGAAACCTTCTTTGAGAAAACCCATGGAGAATCGGGGTAAAACATAAAGGGGTAAAAGAACACATGCAAAGTAGCCTCAGCGAAGGACTGCATCCAGCAGGGTTTGTGAATGGGTGAGGAAGTGTGCAGAACACAACCAACCACATGACACAACCCTTGGCCACATTTAATAGAAAAAGAGAAAATAGACAATTATAAAATTATATGCTGTAAAATATGTAAAGTTTTAGAAAAGATAATAAAGAGTATAAAATATTTAACTTTGCTAATAATCGCGAATAAGAAAATATTATTAAAACAGTCTAAACTTGCTTCCCTGTGACATCATTGGCCACTCTCCAAATTACCAAAGAGCAAGAAAGCTATAAAATTCTAAAATACATACATAAAATGTATATACACATTCTACATAAAATACATATAAATAATATATACATTAAAAAGCATGGGCCATTGGGTGTCGGGCAGACCGGAGGGGGTAGGAGGGGATGGGTATATACATACATAATGAGTGCGATGTGCACCATCTGGGGGATGGTCAGGCTTGAGGCTCTGACTGGAGGGGGGAGGGGAGCAAGGGCAATAAAATAAAAAAAAAAGTATGGGCTTTTTATACTGTCTTCAAGAAAAAGCAAAAATAATATAAAACAAAGTAACACTGTAAAACTGTAGTAGAGCTCAATAAAACGGAACATGGGTATTTTCTGAGAATTTACTAAAAAACATTAACATCTACAGAATGGGAGAAAATATTTACAAATCACATATTTGTTTTTCAGTTTTTGGTGGTTTTTTTTTTTTTTTTTTTTTTAATAGAGATGGGGTCTTGCTCTGTCACCCAGGCTGGAGTGCAGTGACCCCATCATACGTAGCTCACCGCAGCCTCAAACTCCTGGGCCCAAGTCATCCTCCTGCCTCAGCCCCCAGGGTAGCTGGGATTACAGGTGCCTGCCACTACGCCCGGCTAGGCAAATCATGTATCTGATGGGGAACTTGTATTCAGAACATATAAAGAGCTCTTACAACTCAATAAGATGATGACAAATAACCCAATTTAAAAATGGGCAAAGGATCCAAACAAACATTTCTCCAAAGACGATATACAAATGGCCAACAAGCACCATTAACCATCAGGGAAATAAGATACCACTTCATATCCATGAGGATGGTTACAATCAAAAAGTCAGACAACAACAAATGTTGGAAATGATACAGAGAAATAAAAAGCTTCATACACAGTGGGAATGTAAAAATGGCGTGGTCACTTTGGAAAACAGTCTGACAGTTCCTCAAAAAGTTAAACATACAGTTACTATTTGACCCAGCTATTCCACTCCTAGATAGATATCAAAAAACTGAAAACATATGTTCACACGATAACTTGTACATGAATGTTCATTACCAGCATTATTCATGATGGCCAAAAGGTGGAAGCCACCTAAATGTCCATCAACTAATGAACAGATAAACAAAACCTGGTATATCCATCTAATGGAGTATCATTCAGCCATAAAAAGGAAATACTGGTTGGGCACAGTGCACCAGGCCTATAATCGAAGCACTTTGGGAGGCCAAGACAGGAGGATCGCTTGAGGCCAGGAGTTCAAGACCAGCCTGAGCAACATAGTGAGACCCCTTCTCTACCAAAAAAAAAAAAAATACAAAAATTAGCAGGCACAGCAGTGTGCACCAATAGTCCCAGCTACTTGGGAGGCTGACGCAGGAGGATCACTTGAGCCCAGGAGTTCAAGGCTACAGTAACCTATGATTGCACCACTACACTCCAGCCTGTGCAATAGAGTGAGACCCTGTCCCAAATTAAAAAAAAAAGGAAATACCAATACATGCTACAACATGGATGAACCTTAAAAACATTGTGGTAAGACCACATATTATATAATTCCATTTATATGAAATGTCCAAAAGAGGTACACATGAGACAGAAAGTAAATTAGTGGTTGCCTAGCAGGGTGGGGGAGAGGAGACGGGAGACTTGATGGGTATGGGGGTTCTTTTCGGATGGTGAAAATGTTCTAAAATTGTTTGTAGTGATTGTAGAACTCTAAATATCCTAAAAACTACTGAATTGTATGGTATGCAAATTGTATCACAAAAAAACTACAAAAAGACATTAATAGTTGAGGATCTTAACTATAATGAACACTGTATTGGTGTGTTTATCTTCTGACTTCAAACACAGATCACTGAATATTCTAATGTCACCATCTTTAGTAATCCCTCTAGCTGAATCACAATACATTTTTGCCTGGCATTCCTTATAAAAAGATTTGATAAATTGAACTGGAGACATTACATTTCTTCTTACTCTCATAGAATAAAAAAAATATTTAATTAAAAACAAAAAATGGTATTAATCCATCCCTGCCATTGAAAAGTTCTTGGATTCAAGATGCAAAGATAAATGTTTTAGTGTTGACTACATTGCTATTGGATTAGATTTGATCTTTTCTCTTTTTCCTTATTTTTTTTTTTCAAGACAGAGTCTCACTCTGTTGCCCAGGCTAGAGTGCCATGGCGTCAGCCCAGCTCACAGCAACCTCCAACTCCTGGGCTCAAGCGATCCTTCTGCCTCAGCCTCCTGAGTGGCTGGGACTACAGGCATGCGCCACCATGACCGGCTAATTTTTTGTATATATATATACTTTTAGTTGGCCAATTAATTTGTTTCTATTTTTAGTAGAGACAGGGCTGGTTTGATAGCCAAAAGATGGAAGCCACCTAAATGTCCATCAACTAATGAACAGATAAACAAAACCTGGTATATCTACCTAATGGAGTATCATTCAGCCATAAAAAGAAATTACTGGTTGGGCACAGTGCACCAGGCCTATAATCTTGCTCTTCCTCAGGCTGGTTTCAAACTCCTGACCTTGAGCAATCCTCCTGCTTCGGGCTCCCAGAGTGCTAGGATTACAGGCGTGAGCCACCGCATATGGCCTTTTTGGGGTGGGGGGGCTAGGCACAATGGCTCACGCCTGTAATCCTAGCACTCTGGGAGGCCAAGGCAGGTGGATCGTTTGAGCTCAGGAGTTCGAGACCAGCCTGAGCAAGAGCGAGACCCGGTCTCTACCAAAAATAGAAAAAATTTGCAAGGTAGTGAGACTCCATCTCAAAAAAAAAAAAAAGAGACAGGGTCTCACTCTGTCGCCCAGGCTGGAGAGCAGTGGTCCAATCTTAGCTCACTGTAACCTCGAACTCATGGTCTCCAGTGATCCTCCCGCCTCAGCCTCCCAAAGTGCTAGGATTACAGGTGTGAGCCACCATGCCCAGCCTGGATTTGATCTTAGAACAAGCAACATACACTTAAGTCAAAGTTAGAATATTTTTAAATGTTACAAGATACTATAAAAACACACATTCAGGTGTCTTAACATGCAGGCTGGGAGGCCTTAAGCAATGCTCCTCTGCGACGCTGTGGTAGGGACTCTGCACAATCCTGACTCTGGATAGTCTTATTTCTCATGTACTCTAGATTCTCCATCCTCCACAACATGCAAAAGAAACCAGTCTACGCTGGAAACGTTCACACCAAGACAGAATCCTGGGAGCCATCACGAAACCCTCCCTATTCCTTACTCCCATATACAAGCTGTTATCAAATCTTGATGCTTCTACTTCTTAAACCTTTCTCAACTCTACCTTCTCTCCATTCCCGGGGTCACACCTCAGCTGAAGGCCACAGCGTCTCATCTGGCCACCACATTTGCCTCGCAGGCAGTCTCCAGGCCCTCCCCTTGCACATGTCAGCTTCCCAGAATGATCTTTCTACAACACAGACTGGCTGGGTCGCTCCCCTGCTGCAAATCTTTCTGTAGCTCCTCACTGTCCATGAGATGAAGTCTAACTGTCTGCTGTCAAGGAATCCAAGGTCTTGCATGACCCGACCTCTGCCTACTCTCCAGTCTCGTTTCTCCCCACTCTCCCAGGTGGTCCTGACACACCTCCATACTCAGCGTTCCTGTAACCCCTTTCGTATGTGCTGGCATCCCTTGCCAGATGTGCACGCTCTCTTCTTCTGCCTGAAAACCTCCTAACGTGTCCTTGATGAAGCTCTCCTGACCATTCTCCTCTTCTGAGGCTTGCCACTCTGAGTTATAATTACTTGTGCTCATATCTTTATAACCTACCAGACTGAAGGCCCCTTGAGGGCAAGGGCTGTGCCACCTTTGTGTCCTAAGTGTCTAGCACAATGCTGAAGACAGTAATAAGTACACACACAAAAGTCAAATGAACTAAATCAAAAATGTTATAAATGCCCAAAAAGAGAAAACTTTACTAAATTTGGTCAAAACTAATTTTCAAAAGTGAAATTCATAAAGTAGGAACTCCCAATTGCAGTAAATCAGTAAAGGAGACCTAACTGGATCAATGTAAAAGTTACAGACCAACAAGCTCTAAAGGGAGTTTTCTCTCCCCCTTTGATCCTTTTCCTGAAAATGACTTCTTGTTTATATGTTTGAAAGAATAGAGGAGATTCTATTTAAAATAAGAGTGTTCTTGATTTTACTATGAGGCTAATCATTTTTTCCATTCTCAGATTTTGCCTATTTCCCACAAACTGACAAAAACTAACAAAAATGAAGACAGTAGAACCCTTTGAGTTTGGTATCTTGCAGCCCCATTTGTTAAAAGCTGAGAAAACTTCAAAGTACTACAATTAGCAAAGTTACTATTGAAACAGTAATTTAAACTTAATATGCCAAACATAACTTTGCAAGCAAATTAAATTGCTATACTTTTGAAAAGTGAATGTTATATATATTCCAAACTCTCCAAAACCTTCCCCCTTCAAAGCTACTTCTTTAAGTTTTTAGAACTCTTTACTCTTCCCCCCCTTGCTCTTCCTGTCCTGTACAAAATAAAATACCTATCCATACACCAACCAACGCTCTTGTCCTGTTAGGTTGGAACCCAGGCCTGCCTCTTAAGACCCAAACTATCTGGAACGAATTCTAGGAAAAGGACTAGCCATTGGGCAATACCAGGACAGTGAGCCAGGCAGCACCCACCTGTAGCCCACCTTGCGGGCATAGTGCAGGCAATTCTCCTTTACATGGGTCTGGAAGTAGGCAGAGCGACAGAGGACCCCACACTCCGGGCAGCAGTAGGGGGACTTGTGTGCATGAATCCGCTGGTGGGCACAGAAACTGCACTGGTTGGGCAGCAGCATCTGGCATACCTGGCAAGTCTAGGAAAGAACACCAAGAAAGCAGATCATGCAGGTGCCGCAGGCCTGTGGCTCTCCACTCGGAGCATTGCTTCCTAGGACATGGGTCAGAACAGCCCCCTTTCCCAACCACTCTTTCTTCCAACTCTCCTAGGACAGTTTTGACACTCCCAGACCTCATTAAAAGTGTTGATACTGACACCCAAGCAAGCTTTGCCTACCACCTTATTAATCAGAGACAGACCTGACCCTATTTTCTCAAAGATTAGTTCTACCTCAAGGACAATGAATGTTTCTTTCCTCTGGCTTAGCAGAGGACTAGCTTTTCCTTTGTGGAGGCCTAAGGCACTTGTTGAATTCTAAGGCCTCACTGCACTGCCAGACCCACCAGGGTCTCTGTTTCAGCTCAGCAGAGGCAGTTCTTGCCAACCACCTTCCACAATGGCCCGGTGGATACCTGCTTAGCACCTCTAGTCAGATAGTTGGTTCAGTGACTTCCACAGAGACCTGGGCCCACCCTGACTGGTACTCAGAAGGCAGTCAATGCAGACTGACCTAAGTAAACAGTCTTGCCAGTTTCCATCACCCAGCCCTGTCTGCCCTCTCTGGGGGAAGGGGTTCTCTGAGCCACAGCTAACCAAACACATGCACAGACAAGGGAGGATCAGGTAGCAGCTCCTTTGTTCCCAGCCCCAGCAGAAACCAGGGGAAGTATAAGCCAGAGTCACTGAAGCGCTCATGGGCAGAGCTGAGATAGCCCAGAGGGAGGAAGCAACAGGCTGAGCTGATGCCTGTGTCCTGCAGAGGTCCTCCTGAGCTTCTAGTAAAAGGGGGACACCTGTACAGCTCACCGAGGGGGCCACTGACCTTGGGTCAGAGGAGTTGCTTACAGGGAGAAACTATCAGGGAAGACAAGAAAAGATCTCCGCTTTAATCAGCAAAATCCAGAAAATAGGCCCTCTACAGGACAAACAATCCAGTTTTTCCAACAAATTGCAAAGGGGGAGAATGGACAGAGAGCGAAAAGAAACTCAGAGATGAAAAGAGATTTTTAACTAGTTACGATGTACCGCACTTACATGGATCCCGATTCAAACAAGCCAAGTGTAAAGAGAAGTGAAGACAGTCAAAGATTAATAAATGATAGTATTAGGACATTAAAAATACCAGGACATTTGACACTTGATATTAAGATTTGATACTAAAAATTATTATTGATTTTTAGAAGTGATATTATATTTATGTCTCTCTAAAAAACACTTTATCTTTTAGAGATACATAGTAAAGTATTTACAGATATGATGATGCTAGGATTTTAAAATGATCCAACCACTGGGGAGAGCAGTGGGCAAGAAAAGAAACAAAACAAGAGGGCCGTGGGTTGGTAAATGTTAAAGGAGGGATCATTATACCATCCTTTCCACTTTCATATATGTTTGAGACACTCCATAATAAAACGTTTTAGTTTTTAAGTATCTACTCCAGGTACAGAACAGCATATACAGTATGCTACCTTTTGTGTAAGAGGAGGGGAATATGACACACACACACACATACTTGTGTCTAATAATAAAAAATGAACAAAAATGGTTACCTATGGGGAAGGAGGGAATTGCGGACAGGGATGGAAGCAAGACTTCTTTGAATGTACCTTGTCATAGTTTTAACTTTGGGATCACATAAATGTTTTACGTAAGTCAAAAAGAACAATATAAAATAGTCCCTAAAACTGAAAAACAAAAGCAAATAACCTAACATATATCAAGTTGATGATATAATCACACAGAGAAAAAAAATTCCTAGTGACCTCAAAACACAGTACTTTGACTTACACAACCTCAGCGTGACATACTCTAAGGGCTAAAAGAACTGCAAATGCATCTAACCTTTATGCAGTTGTCCTAATGTCAGACATACTGGTTTGATATTTTGTAATCTGTATATACGTATATGAGCGTGTGTGTCTGTGTATAAATAGTCATCCTTCAGTATCCACAGGGAACTGGTTCCAGGATCCCCAAGGATAGCAAAATCTGATGCTCAAGTCCCTGATATGAAGAGCCATAGCATGTGCATATAACCAGCACATATCCTCCCGTATACTTAAATCATCTCTAGATTACTTACAATACCTATTACAATGTAAATGCTATGTAGACATTAGTAGCTATTGTACCATATTGTTAAGGGAATAACGATGAGGAAAAAATCTGTACATGTTCAGTATAGACACAATTTTTTCCCCCAAATATTTTTGATCCATGGCTAGTTAAATCCAGGCATGCAGAATCCACAGATATGGAGTGCCAACTGTAAAAATTTATAAATATATATAGAGACAATAGGAAGATCTTGGGAATCAACATTTTTAGTATTAAATCAATTATATAAAAACTCTATCATCTTGAATTTGAATAAACTCATGGTTTTTCTTTCCTTTTAGAAGTATGTATTTCCTATGGCTGGGCATGGTGGCTCATGCCTGTAATCCCAGCACTTTGGGAGGCTGAGGCAGGAGGATCACTTGAGCCCAGGAGTTCGAGAACTACCTGAACAACACAGCAAGACCCCATCTCTACAAAAAAAAATTAAAATTAAAAAAATTTGTAAAGTATGTATTTCCCAGCTCTGGCCACTGATAAGGCCTAGACACAAACATAAACCCAGGAGCAAGGAGCATACCTAGTGCCCTGACTGTGGCCTCTCAATACCATTCCTCACTAAAAGAAACCTGGTTTCTTGGAAAAATGACTAATTAACAAAGAAAGGTGCCCAGGTTGTCTTGCTTGGACTGAAAACAAGGAAGATTACGAAGATTAACGAATTGATGGCAAAAGGACACAGGAGCCAGCCTGAAGGGGTTCCCAGTGACCAAAGATGGGATAACTTGAGCATGAAAAAGAATGACTGAATACATATTAACAAATATACTGAATTATGAATGAACTCATAAAAATACATGAATTCATTATAACACTAAAACTAAAGACAACAGAGGAGGTTACTTCATACCCATTAGGATAGCTACTATCCACGCCTGTAATCCTAGCACTCTGGGAGGCTGAGGCGGGTGGATAGCTCAAGGTCAGGAGTTCAAGACTAGCCTGAGCAAGAGCGAGACCCCGTCTCTACTATAAAATAGAAAGAAATTAATTGGACAACTAAAAATATATGTAAAAAATTAGCCGGGCATGGTGGCGCATGCCTGTAGTCCCAGCTACT
>CAUYRT010102249.1:0-21850 GCA_963574885.1 Lepilemur ruficaudatus
AGACCCCGTCTCTACTAAAAAATAGAAAAGAAATTAATTGGCCAACTAAAAATACATATAGAAAAAATAGGCCGGGCATGGTGGCGCATGCCTGTAGTCCCAGCTACTCAGGAGGCTGAGGCAGGAGGATCGCCTGAACCCAGGAATTTGAGGTTGCACTCTAGCCCGGGTAATAGAGTGAGACTCTGTCTCCAAAAAAAAAAAAAAAAAGAGAGACACAAGAGAGATGATCTCTTTCCACCATGTGAGGACACAGCAAGAAGGTGTCCACCTACAAACCAGGAGGGCCCTTACCAGGCTGGCTGGCACCTTGATCTTGGACTTCCTACCCTCCAGAAGTATGAAAAGTAAATATCTTCTGTTTAAGCTACCCAGTCAATATTTTTTTTGTTAGAGTAGCCTAAACTAAGACAGCTCCCATAGGCCCTGGAATTTCCCCATCACAGGTCTTATCTGACCTGTGCAACGGCCTCATTGCTCATCTGCCTCACAGCAGGCTGAGGCCATCTCAGCCTGGCCAGCAGTGTGCCCAGGCCTAGGATAGAGTCTGGTATAGAAAGGGCACCTGACAATGTCAGGGGTAGGCAGGCTGGCCCCATATATCAGGTATAAACGCAGAAACAATTTTTATGAACATGAGGTCACTGGGGGCAACCTCATGTGTGGGGTGAAGACAGTGTGACCTCCTCCTGCCCTTGTCACAGTTAATTTAAGAAGGGGGTCATGTGCCCATCCCCCAGCCTGTGCCAGAGGGTTTAAGCAAAAATGCTGCTCAATAGAGGTGGCTCTGAGGGCAGGACAGGGAAACTCAGGCTGCAGACAGGTGCCCACGTAGGCATCTCAGGAGACTCCCTGTTCCCCAAGAGCAAACAGATGGAGAGAGAAGCCAAGGACGAAGGCTCAGCCCAGACACCATGGCCCTGCCTCAGGGTGTCCACAGGAGAAGTTAAGGCGAGGGGCTTAGACCACCAAGGCTGCAGACAGGGAAGCAGAGGCACAGGGAAGCTATGGCCAAGCTGCAGGTTCTAGTGAAGAACCCCTTGCAGGATCTGCAGACCTGGAATGAAATGGTAAATTATCTCCTCCTGGATACTCCTTCGGGGAGAGAGGAGGGGGGAAGCACCCCTGGATCTCAGGTTCCCTCGGTCCCACCTGGGAATCCGGAGGCTGAGAGAGAGGCAGAGGCTGGAGATGAGACAAAAAGACTGAGCTAGAGACAAGGAGAGGCCAAGTCAGAAAAAGGAATAAAGATAGTGAAAGAGTCCAAGAAAAGTGTCAGACAGTGAGTCAGAGGGTGGGGGAGGGGCCCTCAGCAGCTACCCAGGAATCAAGATCCTGACCATGGCACTGTTCCCAGGGTGAGTACAGCTCCCTCCTAGGGTCCTAGAGGAAGGAAAGGCAATTCCCAGGAGCTGGCTCAGACAGAAATACCACACCCCCCAGGAGCCCCAGAGACAGGCCTTGAATCAAAGAGAACCAGGCTTCTTCCGGATCTGACTGGGCCCTGAGAATCAGGAGGCCCTCCTGCCACCACACACAGGCATGGGGGGAGGGGACCCGCCCCTCAGTCTCCTGGCCACAGCAACCTACACACTCAGGCCTCACTATGTGAATCCAGGGAAGGTCACCTCAACACCCCTCCACCATCCTCCAAGCAACCAAGGGCTATTCAGGGGAGGAGGAGGCATCTCTGGGCCTCTGAAAAGTCACACCAGCTCTTGTGCCCACCTCAGGAGCCCCACCAAAGCCCCAGCCCCCAGCAGGAGTTGGTATTAGGGAGGAGTCACCTTTAGCTGCCTCCATCCCCCTTGAGGAATCTGAAGAATGTGTTCTTTAACCTCAGAGACCCAGGCCTTGGCCAGTCCCCCCCAAAAACACCTGGGGTCACATGACCCCAGACCCTCAGGAACTACTTCCTGGGAGAAAGGGAGGGCATCTCTAAGCACCTCTGGCCCCCACAGAAAAACCAGCCTGGGCAGCCCAGAGAAGGCAGACAGGAAGCCCTGGTACCCCTCCCCCATCCATCCCTCAGAAAGTGATCTCAGGGGAGGGGACAGTTCCTCAGCCCTGGCCTCCAGCACCTGGCACTGGGTAGGTGCCAAATGTTTGCTGGCTCCATGAGGTACTTGCTCCTGCAGAAGGGAAATTGCACCTGGCAATGACTGCCTCCTCCACCTAAGCAGGGCCTCCTTTGCTCGCTCATTCATTCACTCAACAAATAAGTATTGAGCTCCCACGATGTGCCAAACACCGTGGCAGGCACTCCGCATACAGGAAGCAAGACCTACACAGGTGCTGCCTGCCCTCTTGAAACTGTGAGTTGAGTGGGGAGGAGAACAACCGGCGTAGGGTGCTGGGATGAAGGCTCAGAGGGGTGGTGCAGCTGGGGGTGAAGACAGGTCTCTCAGAGAAAGCAGTGCTGGGAGGGCTCCAGATGGGGGCTCCAATGGTGAAGAAGGACTTGAGGAGGAAGAGCCAGAGTGGCCAGTGGGGGAGGGGCGGCCCCGGAGAGGGCAGAGTCTGGGCTCCAGGATAGGCTTTAGCCTGAGGGCACTCCATGCCACAGAAAGGTTTAAGTAGGGAGTGACAATACCAGATTTGCATTTTCAACAGATGGCTCAGCACAGGGACTGGAGGGGGTGTGGCCATTGGAGGTGCTGCCAGGGCCAGGTGAGTTGACAAGTCAAGGGCACAGGAGAGGCCAGGGCGGGATGGCTCACACCTATAATTCTAGCACTCTGGGAGGCCGAGGCAAGCGGATGGCTCAAGGTTAGGAGTTTGAAATCAGCCTGAGCAAGAGCGAGACCCCGTCTCTACTAAAAATACAAAGAAATTAATTGGCCAACTAAAAATATATAGAAAACAATTAGCCAGGTGGTGGCGCATGCTTGTAGTCCCGGCTACTCGGGAGGCTGAGGCAGGAGGATCGCTTGAGCCCAGGAGTTTGAGGTCGCTGTGAGCTAGACTGACGCCATTGGACTGGAGCCCAGGCTACTGAGACTATGTCTCAAAATATATTAGAAAAAAAGGGCACAGGAGAAAGGCAGTGGATTTGGAGACCAAGGCAACTGGAGAAATAAGAGTGCAGGGCTGTCAGGATTTGGGGACAGGTGAGGTGATGAGTTACTTTCCAAAGGACTGTGAGACTCAGAGTGGAGGTGTTAGGTGGGCATGGGGAGCCGGGGAGGTACCCTCTAGTATCAGAAGTGTGGGCTATAGCTGTGATTGTGCCGGGGAGCGGGAGTGACTAAGTGTGTGACTGTTGCTGTGATGTGGGCATCTCAACAGTGCGTGCCTGTGAAAGGGCGCCCTGGGAGGGGAAACTGAGGAAGGGGAGGAGTACATGCTGGGGAAGTAGAGTGCGTGGGAGAGAGCCTACGTGTGCCCGCGGGTGGCCGGTGTAGCAGCGCCCGTGACTCACAGCGGTGGCCTCTGCGTGTGACAGTGACTGACAAACAGGTGAGCGTACGACACAATCCCTCCCCTCCCTCCCTCCCGGGGTTCGTGACTCACCGAGCCACACTCCTCGCTCATGCCTCCGCTCCCTCCCTGACCCCCGCCGGCCGGCACACGCCAAGGCCCGGGCACTCCCCCCCGCCGGGGGAGGGTGCCGGAGAAGGAAGGCGACAAATGTCACCTGCTCTGGCCACGCGAGGAACTTCTGAAAAGTTCTTAGGCAACTGGGTCAAAAGGAAACTCACCCGCGGACGCGCGCACCCCGTCACCTAGCCACCCGCGGGCAACCCTAGCTCGGCCGCCACCCGCACTGAACTCGGGGCGCCGTGACTTCGTAGGGTAACCGCGGCAGGGCGGGGGAGGGGAGCGGAAAACCTGCGCCTCCCGCCTCCCAGGCTCCCGGCCCTCGACTCGGGCCGCAGTCTGCGGTTGAACTGGGCAGCCCCAGCCCCGACGCCCGCTCAGGGTGCGGGGGAGCGAATGGCAGGGGCCGGAGCAGCGGTGCCACTCGCGCCCGACAATCTCTCCCCAAAGTCCCGTCCAGACGGGCTCCGAGCCCCTCAACGCTCACCTGCGATCTGGGCGCTCGCCAAGGACACCGACGCGATCCACTTCCCAGCCGGGGACGGCCCCGGCGCCGCGACTGTGTGCGCGCTCGGCCGGGGAGCCGTCGGTCAAGCAGCCCCTCGCTCCGCGCGTCCGGCAGCGGCGACGGCAGCGGGAGACTGGCTGCGCCCGGCCCCGCCCGCTGCTCCGCCCTCCTCGTCAGTGGAAAACTCCGGGGCTCACGGCGCTGACGCACGCCCGGCCTCCCGCCAGGCCGCCCCGCGGCCCCGCCCCGGAGGCGCCGCCTCCTCCCCCGCCCCCAGCCAGACGCTGCGGCCACTCGGCCTCGCTGCGGACTCTGACCCTGCGGCGGCGCCTCCGCCGCTCTCCGCCCCCCGCACCCTCCCGCCTCGCCCGCCACCACCCTCCCCCGCCCCGCCTCCCGCGCGCTTCCTGCGATCCCAGACATCCAAACCCGCAGAGCCGGGTCGTAAAGATCCCCACCTCGCCCCACCGTCCCCGTTTACAGATGGGTAGACTGAGGCCGGGAGCAGCGCGGAACTCCGCTAGGCCACCGGGCTAAACAGTGGCAGAGCCGAGGTCCCTTAACACGCTCCCACCCCCACCCCGCCGGAGACAGGTTATTACAATCCAATCTAAACGTTCCCTCCTCCGCCCCCACCATACCACCCACTACAAGATCCGCCGGAAAAGTAAACTATGACTGGAGATGAACCTGGGGTGTGTGGGGAGCGGGGAAGGGGAAGAAGGAAAGATGTCATCCGTGGACCTGACCTTCATCTCTGCCCATGGACCACAGATCCTTGCCCTGCATTAGTTCTGAACTGGGGGTTCTAGCAACCAGCTTCCCTACCCCCATCCCATCCTTTCTAAAAAAAAAAAAAAAAAAGTCTGGTTTCTTTCGGGCCAGGCCCTGGCCACTTAAAATGGCCCACTGCCTTCTTTGCTGACGCCAAGGCCTTTTCTGACTCGGGGCCAACGCTCCCTGTACTGCATGCCCCAGCAACCAAGTCCTGGCCCAGAGTCCACCCTCGGCCCCACTTCCCAACCGCAGGTCCGATTCTACCCATCACCTTGGGCGTTTCCACCTGCGCATCTTTGCTGCAGCCTGGAACGCCTTGTAGCCCTCTCCGCTTACCAGAATCCCAATGCCTTTAAGGGCTCACCTTGCACCGCCTCCTCCAGGGAGCCTTCGAGGGAGCCTGACCCTCCCCCTCCCAGTCCTGCTCCCGCTGCATTCTGGGTTCTTCTGCCTGTCCTAGATGAATACTGTCAGCGACTAGCCCAGCCCTCAGGATTCCATTCTACCTTCCTCCAGGTGGGGGATGGGGGGACTTCCTGTCCTGGATAGCATCTGAGGTGGAGGTGATGGTGAGGGCCCCTCTTCAGCCACAGGTGTGAATGTGGAGGGGCCAGGCAGGGGTCTGCCCACCCTTTACCTTTCCATGGAAGAACAATAGGAGGAAAGCAGGTTGGGAGAAGATAAAGCCCCTGTCCCTTCTGATGCGTTGAGTGTGTGTACCTGGGTGTCTGCAGTGGGGGTTTCTGGGAAACTGGAGCCAAGCTTCCAGTGGCTTCCCAGTGCTCTCGGGATGAAGTCTCGACTCTGTGAGGCCTACAAAGCCAGATAAACCTGGCCCATGCCCACCTTTGCAGTCTCACCTGTCTTTTCATGACGTCATTCCCCACTGCCTTCCCTGCCCGTCCATTTCAACATCATTAGTGTGTATATATGTCTTTTTGTTCATTCATGTGCTTTTAACATTAGTCCTGCTGCACGTAGTTTATTTTACACACAAGGTATTATCTGTTGGCAGCCTCACCTCTACACTCCACCTCACACCCTTGATAACTACAGCCCTGTTTGCCAGTGATTTGTTCTCAGGGTGTGTCCTGGTTCAAACTTTCAGGGATGCTGTTCTCCACCTGTACCTGCCTTGCACCCACTTAGTTGTGTGGTTTCCATGCATTTCATGGTATGTTGTCTGTGCTGGACTGGATCACTCCTCTGTCCCCAGTCCTTGGTAAGAACTTCTGGAATAAATTAAATGTATCTAGTAAATGAGTAAAAATTGCTAGGGCTCAAGGTGATGGCAAGGCTGGAGATGGCAGTGGAGGGATCCTCAACACACAGCACCTTGAAGTTATGGTGTAGCTGAGACTGCTCAGGAAGGGGTTTAAAGGCTACACAGCTGGGTTTCAGTTGCTAGAGGTGACTCAGCTCTCAGAGCTTTAAGGGGCAGCCCCTAGGCCACCCACCCACCACAACTACCCTTAGGCACTCAGCCATACTCTTCCTGCAGCTGCGCTGGGCTACGCTGTGGGCTGCAGACCTCAATTATCCCAAAGAATCCTTTCCACTGCCTGCCTTCCTGCTCGCCTCTAATCCCCAGGCCAGGTCTTCAACAGAAAGGGTGTTTCTATGATACCTAGAAGTGAAGTTCTAGTTAGATATTTGTCCCTGACTGCACCTTCTCTCTCTCTCTCTCTCTCTGTCTCTCTCTGTCTCTCTGTCTCTCTCTCTCTCTCTCCCTCTTTCTCTCTCTCTCAGCTTCAGCTTTCCAATTTGTAAAATGGGGGCATCAGACCAGGGAACTCCACCAGCTTCAGCATTCCTTGATTCAGTTTCTAGAAGATGCTGCCTGCTGGGCTGCCTAAGTTTACATCCTGCTGGGCTGTGTACTGAGAAAACTAGATGAGACAGGAATCAGGGCAGGAAGTTGGCAAGGGCTGGGGTGCTGGCTTAGAGCAGGGAGCCCAATGGGTGATGAAGTTTAGGGAGCAGGAGGAGAGAATATGGGAAAATATGGGAGAATCAAATAAGCGATGTGTTTTCTCCAGAAAAGCATCTCCTTGTCCTGGGATGGGTTCACCAGATGTTCCCCAGATGTTGCTGGTGATGGGAAGCATCTCCCTCTGGGATCCCAACTGAGGTCTTCCTGTTCATGGGGAAATGAAGGGTCTGTTCCAAGGCAATGAGGGTGGGATCTGGAGCAGCATCCATCTGTGACTATGGCACATATATAAGCAGAAACACACCCACACATCTTCAGGGAATTTCTGAATACTTGGAAGAGTCCTACAAGTTTCTCAAATATTCAGCATCCATGGACCACCCATCTTAGGTAAATAAAAATTATCACAAGTGTTAAATAACAATTTTACAAGTTTAAAACTGTTATATTCCCATCAGTAAGGCTAAAGTCAAAAGGACTAACAATACCAAATATGACCAGATTGAGAATTAACCATATCTGTCATACATTGTTGATGGAAGGGTGAATTGACACAGTAAGTTTCAAAAATAATTTGGCAGTACCTACTAAGACTAAACATAGGTAAACTATAATCTTGTAATTCCACCCCTCAATGTTTACCCAAGAGAAACAAGGTACTTATATCCACCAAAAGACATTTACAAGAATGTTATAGTAGGTTTGTGTTTTGTTTTGTTTTGTTTTTTGAGACAGAGTCTCACTCTGTTGCCTGGGCTAGAGTGCCATGGCATCAGCCTAGCTCACAGCAACCTCAAACTCCTGGGCTCAGAGATCCTTCTGCCTCAGCCTCCCAGAGTGCTAGGATTACAGGTATGAACCACCGCGCCTGGCCAAGAATGTTATAGTAGTTTTATGTATAATAGCCCCAAACTGAAAACAACCCAAATGTCCACTAATAGGTGAGAGGAAATTAACTGTGATTTATCATATAATGAGATATTATATAGCAATGAAAAAGGACAAACTATTGCCTCGTACAATGTTATGGTTTGAATGTCCCAAAACTCATGTTAAAATTTAATTGCCATGTGACAGTGTTGGAAGGTGGGACCTTTAATAGGTGATTAGATTCTGAGGGCTCTGCCTTCATGAATGGATTAATGCCATTGTCTGGAGAGTAGGTTAGTTACGCTGGGAGTGGGCTCCTGATAAAAGAATAAGTTCCACACCCATTTCTGTCTCATGCACCTGCCTGCCATGTAATGCCTACCACCATGGACTGACCCTCACTAGATGTTTGCACCTGCTCTTGGACTTCCCAGTCTCCAGAACCATGAACCAAATAAATCTCTTTTCTTTATAAATTACCCAGTCTGCGGTATTCTGTTATAGCAGGAAAAAAAATGGATCTTACATACATCTTAAAACATCTTAAAATCTTGAAAACATTGTATTGAGTAAAAGAAGCCAGTCACAAAGGAAGAATAACTATAATTCCATTTATTTCTATGAAGTTTAAAAACAGGTGAACTAAAGCACAGTAATAGATAATATTGTCTTTAGGGTGTTGATGAGGAAGAGGCCTAAGAGCCTTCTGGGGTGCTGGAGAGGTTCTATGTCTTGATCTGGGTAGTGGTTGGACAGGTAGGGTATGTATGTATGTAAACATTGAAGTTCTTTATTTAAGTTTTGTTTACTGTAAGTTTTGTCCTTATTAAAAAAAGAAAAAGAGGGAGGGGGAATGATAATATAGTGCCATAATTGTGAAAAGGAAGCCAGCATTTTCAGCTTTCCACTAATAAGCCTACATCTGGACCAGTGAGGGGTATCTGGGGTCCACGGGTCAGGTTCAGCTGTTTAGGTGTCTCTTGGTCTGAATTAGTGTGATGATGGTCTGGAGAGTTTTCCAGTACCTACAACCAATTCTCTGATTCTCTGGACACCAGCTGAGTGTTCAACAATTCAATTTAACTCTGACACTAACTACCTGGAGTGAGTGCAGACCCCACAGCTTAGGGCTCAGTCCTACAAGACTGACCCTCCCAAACTGACACCAATCAAAAGTCCAGGCCTCTAACACTTCTCACAAGCTATAAATTGGGGTTCCCAAAAGCTCCTCCTAAGATTCAATACTTTGCTAGAACAGTTACCAGACTCAGGAAGACACTTTATGTATCTTTTTATTACAAAGGATACGAATGAACAGCCAGATGAAGAAGTACTGTCATGGTCCATTTGTGTTGCTAATAAAGGAATACCTGAGGCTGGGTAATTGATTTATAAAGAAAAGAAGGTTATTTGGCTCATGGTTCTGTAGGCTGTGCAAGAAGCATGGCGCCAGTACTACTTGGCTTCTGGTGAAGGCTTCCAGCTGCTTCCACTCATGGCAGAAGGCAACGGAGAGCCAGCTGTGCAGAGATCACATGATGAGACAGGAGGCAAGAGAAAGTGGGGAGGTGCCAGGCTCCTTTTAACAACCAGTTCTAGTGGGAACTAAGACAGCAAGAAATCGTTCATTACCTTGAGGGCAGCACCAAGGCATTCATAGGGAATCTGCCCCCACGATCCAAACGTCTCCCACCTCCAACATTCGTGATCAAATTTCAACCTGGGATTTGGAGGGGACAACATCCAAACTATAGCAGGCACCTAGGGCAAGGTTTGGAAGTGTTCTGAGCACAGAAGTTTCTGTCCCAATGGAGTTGGGGTGTGCCCCCCTCTCGGTATGGGGTTGTGGACGTGGATATGTTCACTGGTCCGGAAGCTCATCCAACCTTGTTCAAGAGTTCTTATCGAGCTCAATATCTAGCCCTCTTTCCCTTCCAGGTCAGTGGCTAGGGTTGAAAGTTCCAACCCTGTAATCACTTAGCCTTTCTGGTGACCAGCCCCATTCTGAGGCAAAAGACCCCACCCTGAAGAAGTCACCTCATTAGCATAAAGTTGGTGTGATTCAAAGGGGCTCCTTATGAGTAACAAAAGATACTCCTATCACTCAGGAAATTCCAAAGATTTTAGGAACTCTGAGCAAGGAACAGGGGACAAAAACCAAATAGATTCCTTATTTTGCCATAAATGAGTAAGAATTGTATTCCATTATGGCTCTCACATGCAAGGAGCTTCATGTTATTTTTCATCTAAGAGTTTCATAGTTTTAGTTCTTAATGTTTAGGTCTTTGATCCATTTATAGTTAAGTTTCTTACGGTATAAGTTAAGGATAACAACTATGTTCTTTTGCATGTGGATATCCAGTTTTCCCAATACCATTTGTTGAAAAGAAATTGGTTTTCTTCCCCCCTTTCTTCAAAATCAAATCAAAGTAGCTGAGTTTCAAGGAGAACTTCCACCTCAGTCAGCAAGGATACTCTCCCGTAGCCATCTCAGCCCCATCCCCTCCAAGGCTTATGTGAGGAATGGGACTGCCTTCCCTGTCTAGGATGGCCTGGCTCTCTGATTGCCAGTCCATACTGTCTGCTGGTGGTGAGCGTGCCCCTTATCCAAACCTGGACATTCACTGAGAGTATTCGGTGGACCCTGCTGTTTCTGAGCCACCCTTGGTTGTAGGGAGAGAAGAAAGGACTCCGGTGAGGCTGGGAACAGGGACTAAGGTTCTGTCTCCTTCGGAGGCTCAAACATTGCTCTCTGGACAGCCCCACCCCAACTACTTCCTCACCTGCCCAATCCTCCTTCCACTTGCCTCCTTGGCTCCCTATCCGCTCTCAGCCTCCATCCTGGGCGGAAGTGAGATCAAGAGGGGACAGACTTCTCCCCAGTTCTCTCAGTGGGCTAAGGCAGTGGTTCTCGGGTCATAGCTCCTGACCTGCAGCATCAGCCATCACCTGAGAACTTGTCAGAAATGCAGATTCTTTGGTGCTCCCTAGACCTACCAGATCAGAAATTCTGCAAGCGGGGCCCCTAGCAACCTGTGTTTTAACAAGCCCTCCAGCTGATTCTGATGCACATCAAAGTTTGAGAGCCACTGAGCTAAGGCACAGGAAAGCAAAACCCAGGAAAGGAGGCTGAACATTCTCACTTACCTAAATCAGAAGACTTTTGTGCGTAGATCTGTGGATTAAAAATCTGAGCAGTTGAGTTCTGGGTCAAAGGATTTTGACAGATATTGCCAAATCCTCAAAATTGCACCAATTTCACTTTCAACCAATAGTGTCTG
Source organism: Lepilemur ruficaudatus (assembly GCA_963574885.1). Classification (NCBI taxonomy): domain Eukaryota; kingdom Metazoa; phylum Chordata; class Mammalia; order Primates; family Lepilemuridae; genus Lepilemur; species Lepilemur ruficaudatus. The sequence goes on from CAUYRT010102249.1 coordinate 10,910, forward strand.
AGGGTGACTGTTTCCCAGCACCCTCCCTGGCACTAGGTGTGATCAAACTGTGTATTTCTGCCAATCAGATAGGAGGAACAAAGAAATCCTACTTTTTAAATTGGCATTATTGCGAGTGAAGTTGAGAATTTTATACACTATTTGTGTTTCTCTCTAAACTGCTAGTTTATATTCTTTACTCATTTTGTATCCAGTTGCCGTGGGCCTTTGTGAAGGAAATGAGCTCTTCTGTCTGTCACACAGTACCGTTTATTCCTGGTTTGTCTTTCACCTTGGTTTATATACCATACAGGAGTTTTACATTTTTATATAGTCCAATTTCTTAAAGATTTACTTTAGGGCACCTGGGTTTTGTATGCTGCATTCTCTATCATAATATTTTACATGAATTCACTTATTCTTTTCTCTACAGTTTCATGGTCTTATTTTTAATATAATACATCTTTTGTTCCTCTGGAACTTATTTGATTTAGGAAATGGAGTAGTGTTCCCACTTTATTTTTCCCCTCAATGGTTAGCTAATTTATTACCACTTTCTCTATTAATTTAAATGTTGCCTTAAACATAAACTAAATTCTCATTTGTATTGGGTCTATTTCTGGTTTTCTATTCATTCATTCTTTCTTTTTTTTTTTTGAGACAGAGTCTCACTCTATTGCCCGGGCTAGAGTGCCGTGGTGTCAGCCTAGCTCACAGCAACCTCAGACTCCTGGGCTCAAGCAATCCTCCTGCCTTAGCCTCCTGAGTAGCTGGAACTACAGGCATGCACCACCATGCCTGGCTAATTTTTTTCTATATATATATGTGTAGTTGGCCAATTAATTTCTTTCTATTTGTAGTAGAGACAAGGTCTTGCTCTTGCTCAGGCTAGTTTCGAACTCCTGACCTTGAGCGATCCGCCTGCCTCGGCCTCACAGAGTGCTAGGATTACAGGCGTGAGCCACCGTGCCCCGCCTGGTTTTCTATTCAGGTTCACTGCGTTGTCTATTTCATCTTTGGGTACCAAATTGCTTTACAAATTATAATTTCATAATGTTTTATCATCTGATAGGTCTAGTCTCATCTTGTTGCTTTTCTTTTTCAAGGATTTCTTGGCTCTTACTTATTTATTTTCCCATTTGGAATTTCATATCATTTTTTGGCAAGTTCCCCACCAGCTAAACAAACAAACAAATCCTATGGGTATGTTAATTTGAATCACAGTGAATTAACAAATTAATTGATAAAGCACCGACATATTTGTAATATTGAGGCTTTCTATTCCAAAATCACAGAACAGAATGTTCTTTGTATAATTTTAATATTATCTTTGTAAAGGCCCTTAAATGTCTTTTAAATATTTTTCTAAATATTTTGTCTTTTTTATTGCCATTGTAACTACAATTTCTTTCTATTGTATTTTTGATAGATTTTATATATATATTTCTTTTTTTTTTTTCCAAAAATTTTACTGGGGGAAAACTACAAAACATTTACAGTACAATGTTTACAGTCACAATTTGTAGTGAGCTGATTTCCCAAAATATATTACAACTCAAGTTGACTTATCTTGTAATTTTATATATATATTTCTTTAATGTAAAAGAGGGCTACTGACCTTTGTATATTAACCTTGCCGATAGCCATCATCCTGAATTTTCTTGTTGTCTCTAATAGTTGTGCATTTTTCAAGCACATCATCTTAATCTACACATAATTTTGCTTCCTCTTTCCAGTGTTTACATTTCTTATTTCTTTTTCTTTTTTATTTTTTTGAGATGGAGTCTCACTCTGTTGCCCGGGCTAGAGTGCCGTGGCATCAGCCTAGCTCACAGCAACCTCAAAATCCTGGGCTCAAGCAATCCTTCTGCCTCAGCCTCCCGAGTAGCTAGGACTACAGGCATGCGCCACCATGCCCAGCTCATTTTTTCTATTTTTGGTAGAGACGGGGTCTCACTCTTGCTCAGCCTGGTCTCAAACTCCTGAGCTCAAACAATCTGCCTGCCTTGACCTCCCAGAGTGATAGGATTACAGGTGTGAGCCACCGTGCCCGGCCTCTTATTTCTTTTTTGGTCTCATTACATTGGTTTGAACTGCCAGAGCCATATTAAATGATAATGATGATGGTGGTCACTCTCACCTTGACTTTGATAGGGATATATTTCTTCTTTCACTCTTAAGCATCATGCTGGCTTTTTTCCTTTGAAACATGTACATACCCCCCCATATGTATGTATAAAACCATGTTAAGGGACAGCCAGTCTACCCCTAACCCCTATTCTGTTGTGGTTTTGTTTTGGTTTTTGGTTTGTTTGTTTTTTTTTTTGAGACAGAGTCTCATTCTGTTGCCCGGACTAGAGTGCTGTGGCGTCAGCCTAGCTCACAGCAACCTCAAACTCCTGGGCTCAAACGATCCTCCTGCCTCAGCTTCCCGAGTCGCTGGGACTACAGGCATGCACCACCATGCCTGGCTAATTTTTTCTATATATATTTTTAGTTGTCCAGATAATTTCTAACTATTTTCAGTAGAGATGGTGTCTCGCTGTTGTTCAGGCTGGTCTTGAACTGCTAACCTCGAGCGATCCACTCCCCTTGGCCTCCCAGAGTGCTAGGATTACAGGCGTGAGCCACCATGCTCGGCCAGGTTTTATTTGTTTTAAACAGGAATGAATGTGGAATTTTTTTTTTTTTTTGAGGCAGTCTAGCTCTGTCACCCAGGCTAGAATGCCGTGGTGTCAGCCTAGCTCACAGCAATCTCAAACTCCTGGGCTCAAGCAATCCTCCTCCCTCAGCCTCGCCAGTAGCTGGGACTACAGGTGCGCACTGCCATGCCTGGCTAAGTTTTTCTATTTTTGGTAGAGATAGGATCTCACTCTTCCCCAGGCTGGTCTCAAACTCCTGAGCTCAAGCAATCCTCCCACCTTGGCCTCCCAGAGTGCTAGGATTACAGGTGTGAGCCACCACACCCGGCCTCTTTTGTTTTCTTGATATGTCATGAGCTAATGGGATCTATTAAAAACTACTCTAGAGTTTGATCCAATTTCTACTTGCATTTTCTGTATATTATTGTTCTTAACTATCACATCTTATTCTTGATTTTGAAGCTATGTGTGTTATTTGGTGCAGAGAGATTTCTGAAATCTAGATTCTTAATGTGGATACTGAATTTTCTCCTGTTTAACTTTCTTTTGTCCCACTCAACATTTTTATTTCTAATTTAACCTTGGCTGATGGTAACATTGCAGCCTCAGCTTAGTGTATTCTGGTATACTTTGGTACGTGTGTGTGTATATATATAATTTTTATATTATATATTTACATATATTATATATAAAACACATATATATATAATTTTTATATATATAATTTTTTTTGATAGGGGGTCTCTGTTGCCGGGGCTAGAATGCAGTGGTGTCATCATAGTTCACAGCAACGTCAAACTCTCAGGCTCAAGCAATCCTCCTGCCTCATCCTCTTGCCTCAACCTCCTGAGTAGCTGAGGCCAGAGACCCACGCCACCACGCCTGGCTAATTTTTCTATATTTTTGTAGAGACAGGGTCTCACTCTTGCACAGGCTGGTCTTGAACTCCTGGCTTCAAGCAATCCTCCTGCTTTGGCCTCCCAAAGTGCTAGGATTATAGGCGTGAGCCACCATGCCCAGCCTATATTTTATTTTTAACCTTTCTGAGTTATTTTGGCAAAGATATATTTCTTGTACACAACATACAATAGGACACTGTTTTATCATCCAATGTGAGAATCTTTTTTCAATTATAAGAGTAGGTTTATCCCATTTGCATTGTTGATATTCCTGATATATTAGTCTTAATTCTGTCATCTTATGCTATGTTTTCTCTCTTAATGCTTCCTCTGTTTTCTATGTTTTATTATTAATATGTGTATTTTTTTGTTTCCTTTGGTATGCATATGTGTGTGCACATGTTTGTATTTTTGTCTGATGTTTTGAAGAGTTATAGTCTGTTTTTAATTGTTCTAGTAGTTGCATTTATATCAATTTCTTTCTCTGCCAAGAGAAGAAAATCTTCAAATGTAGAGAAACAGTTAGTCTCAAAGGCTTAGCTTTGGCACCACAGTTCTGTCTTCACAATCTTGGTGTTTTTCCTCAGCATGAAAGATGATGATAGCCTCGCCCTGAAGCCAAAGGTTCAGGGTAATCAAGGTACTCCATGTGCCACCAAGATGCTGCTTGAGCCAGCCACCTACTTCAAAGAGCTATCGGTGCCACAAAGGCATGTGTATCTCATCTCTTCTTTCAAAACTCCATGTGAATATCTTTCCCTCAGCAGCCAGCATTTGTTACAGCGTCTTTGACTTGCTGTCCATTTCTACACACAGTATTCTAAGAAGACACAGGAGGAGATGCCATGAATGAAAGAAAGCATTGACTCTTCTTGCTGTTTGTTTCTGTACATATCAAGATTAGGAGCCAGATTGTTGCCTGACAACTGGTCTTTGTGAATACAGTGGTGTATGGTTAACATTCACATGCCAGATTTTTGGATTTAGTTTTTTTTGGTTTTTTTTTTGAGACAGAGTCTCGCTCTGTTGCCTGGGCTAGAGTGCCGTGGTGTCAGCTCATAGCAACCTCAAACTCCTGTGCTCAAGCGATCCTCCTGCCTCAGCCTCCCGAGTAGCTGGGTCTACAGGCATGTGCCACCATGCCCGGTTAATTTTTTCTATATATTTTTAGTTGGCCGATTAATTTCTTTCTATTTTTAGTAGAGACAGGGTCTGGCTCTTGCTCAGGCTAGTTTCGAACTGCTGACCTTGAGCGATCCCGCCTCGGCCTCCCAGAGTGCTAGGATTACAGGCATGAGCCACCTCGCCCAGCCTTGGTTTTAGTTTTAAACCTGTGAATTGATGCTGGTTGATCAGTCAGCATACCAAAAGATAGTGGCACACTCAAAAACAGGATGATTTTAGGAAGGCCTCTTTACAGAGGGACTATTTATAGACATGTGGATGTAGAAGCACCCCCAGGGATGGTGTAATAACCTGGGTAAGCAGTAGCAAAGCTGCTGCCACCAACAGGCCTGAAGAACAAAGGGGAGAGAGTGTGTGGGCGGGGGAGTCATTAAAAGAGAGAGAACTAGCAGAGTGGGCCGCCTTGGGAGGACCAGTGGCCTCCTGTTGAAGGATGCATCCAACCCATGGTGACTCACAGGCAGGAAACCAGGGGATTAAGTGCCCTGATCTCACTCTCTTCCTTCTCAATTTCCTGCTGGGGATCCCCATTGCTGAACCCAACTGGAAGCTAGAAACTCATTCATCTAATTTTGCAAAGAACCCCAGTGATAAACAAAACAAAAAGCCATCAAGCATGTTTCCCACATGCATCTTTTGAAAATATGTGGAGAGCTGACTCATACTCTACACACCAGTGGTGCACCCATCAGAAATACTTTCAACTACCAGGAGTAAAGAACAAGTTACAGTGGCTTTAAACATAGAGGAATTGGCTTCTGTACTGTAACCTGACGTCTTGAAGTAAGCAGCCACTGACATTCATTCAGTGGCTCAGTAATGTCAATGCTGGTGTCTCTAGAATTCTCTCAGCCTTTACCTGGTGCTGGTTGATTCACATTTGCAAGATGGCTGCCAAGTTAGGAGAAAGGGGAGAGGGGTGCTACCATATGCACCTATTTTATTAAGAAAATAAAAATTTTCAGCAAGTACCCTCAGCAGACTTCGCATAGTATTTCATTGGCCAGAACTGGGTTTCATGGTCTCCTACAGTAATAAGGGAGACTGGAAAAGTGGGAAATGGGCTGATCATGCTTGATTTTTTAATTAATCAATTAATTGCCTGAGACTGGAAGCTTTGGTGCATGGATCAACATCAGGGATGTTATCAAGAAGGAAGGGATGAAATGAATTTTTGATCAACAATGAATGAGGCTTGCCACAAGTGGTTTTCTTTTTTTTGAGACAGAGTCTGGCTCTGTTGCCCAGGCTAGAGTGCCATGGCATCGGCCTAGCTCACAGCAACCTCAAACTCCTGGGCTCAAACGATCCTCCTGCCTCAGCCTCCCAAGTAGCTGGGACTACAGGCATGCGTCACCATGCCCGGCTAATTTTTTCTCTATATATTTTTAGTTGGCCAATTAAATTCTTTCTATTTTTTAGTAGAGACAGGGTCTTGCTCTTGCTCAGGCTGGTCTTGAACTGCTGACCTTGAGCAATCCACCCGCCTCAGCCTCCCAGAGTGCTAGGATTACAGGCGTGAGCCACCGTGCCCCAGGGCCCACAAATGGTTTTATTCGACAATAAAGCCAATTGTCTGTTAGCATTCATTTAGGATAGCAATTGCTCTTTCACATTGTGTGCCACTGATTTTATGTGACATCCCAAAGTGTCATTTGATCAAGTAATTTTGCCAAGAGCTTGCCTTGCTTTTCCTCTGATTATCATATTCCTCAATAGCCTGTGACTTGATTTACAAATCATAGTGTGAATTGTGTTGGTTTTCACTATAAGTTAGACAAGTTTAATGATTTTGTTTCAAAACCACTAAATTCAAAGATCAAAGGTTTTGATCTTTTCTGTCTTTAGCAAGAAAATGCATCCATATTACACTAGACTTTATTTTCCCCATAATCTAGAAAAACTTGATTATAGGGTTTGATGTGAACGTGATTATAGGGTCTGATGTGAAAATGATGCCAATAGGCTTCAATGCCACTATCTGACAAAGTTTCATGATTGACGATGCCTTGGGGACTACAGGAACTGCATTACCAGCTAACAAAATCCCATTTTTGGCTATTTATTCCCATACCGTGTCTTTCTGATCCACATTTTTCTCCCTGCTTGTATAAAATCATCTCATTCTACATACTCATCTGCCTTAGTATATATAATCACATTTTATATTGCAGTATTTTTGTTACTATTTTCAATACTATTCTTATTCTTTAATGAACTCTTTTGAACTATGGATCCATCTTTATGATTTGGGGCCATACTGTCATTATTATATTATAACAATAATAATAGTAATGATAAAATGAAAATATAACAAATGTAAACAATAATATTAAAATAGTGTGAAAAACATTTTAGCAAGTTGAGCTACAGTTAATGACATTCTCTTTACTAAATATGAGCTGAGTTGAACTGGTCAAGTCAGATCTGGTGGCACAAGTGTATACCACAAGACTATCCTAATTATTATGAAGGTAATGGGATTTCTATGGAAATTATCATTGATCTCACATTTATGAAATGTATGTGAACAAAATTGCTTGTCTGTGTAGCAACCCCTGCCTGTGCCCTGCTCATATCCCCTTGGCACTCATAATTCTCACATGAGGCTTCTCACTGCAAACACAGGCAACTCAGCCTGGGGGATGTCTCTGGCCACAGGACCATGTTTAATGGGCACACAGGACAGGCTGAAAGTGCCCCTAAATGCAGCCCTTAGCCTGCAATGGGCTAGGACGGACAATGAAGCATATTCCAGGCAGTATCCAGAGGTCCCAGTAAAATTAAGCCACAGTTACCCACCGTAGTCATCATCAACACACCCTGTGCTAATGCCCTTCCCTCTCCCATGCATCTTCTTCTCTCTCCATGAGTGCTTCCTGGGATCACCCAGGAAACACTTGCACTCAAATCTTTGTCTCTGGGGTTGCTTCTGGGAAAAATGAACTCAAGGCAGTTTTTTCTCTGAAAGATCCCTACTGGCCATGAGATTTCACTTTAGGAAAAACTACTCTAGACAATGCTGCTTATTTCACAAATGAACAGACTGTGGCCCAGAGTGGGGTCCCCAATGTTCCTGGGGTTACTCTGTGGTCAGAGGCAGGCCCAGTTGGTCCTGGCATTCCCTGTGATGGAACCAGCATAGGCCAACGTCCTGATGCCCCTTAGTAGGTGTCTTGGAGGGTCTAACCAGAACTCCCCCACCTAGGCATGTATGCAGGGCCCTCCGCTTCTAAGACTTACCTGGAAGACCCACAGGAACCTGCTGGCATAAGCTGGGGCAGGAGGGGAATAAGAAGGGGCAGCTAAGGCCAGAAGGGGTCTCTGGCCAGTTGAGGGGCTGGCCTGACCACTCTGTACCCCCTCTCTCCTGGGCCCCTCAGCTTACACTGCCAGCTCTTGTGTGGTACCACTCCTCCCTGTCCCCACCTCTGAAATGACGGGTTTTCTGGGTCTTTCCTTCCTGGGTCACTTCTTTTTTTTCTTTTTTTTGAGGCAGAGTCTCACTCTGTTCCCTGGGCTAGAGTGCCATGGCATCAGCCTAGCTCACAGCAACCTCAAACTCCTGGGCTCAAGTGATCCTACTGCCTCAGCCTCCCGAGTACCTGGGACTACAGGCATGCGCCACTATGCCCAGCTAATTTTTTCTATATATATTTTTAGTTGTCCAGCTAATTTCTTTCTATTTTTAGTAGAGATGGGCGTCTCACTCTTGCTCAGGCTGGTCTCGAACTCCTGAACTCAAACAATCCTCCTGCCTCAGCCTCCCAGAGTACTAGGGTTACAGATGTGAGCCACCACGCCCGGCCCCGGGTCACTTCTAAATGAGTCCCCACCCAAACATCCCATATACAGATGCTCTTCCACTTATGATGGGGTTACTATGTTCATCATAAATTAAAAATATCGTAAGTCAAAAATACATTTAATACATCTAAGCTACACAGCCTACAGCTGGGCAAAATCATTTCTAACACAAAGCTTATTTCATAATAACGTGTTGAATATCTCATGTAATGTATTGAATACTATACTGAAAGTGAAAAACAGAATGGTTGTAGGGGTACTCAAAGTATACATTCTACAGAATGTGTATTGCTTTTGTACCATCACAAAGTCGAAAAGTCATAAGTGGAACAATCATAAGTCAGGGACCGTCTGTATACACGTGCATGCTTCTCTCTTGGATTAGGCCCTAGGTCTGTGGATCTCAAAGAAACTATGACATGGATTCATGTCCCGTAGAAGAAAGCAGGTTTCAGCCGGGTGTGGTGGCTCACGCCTGTAATCTTAGCACTCTGGGAGGCAGAGGCGGGTGGATCGCTCAAGGTCAGTAGTTTGAAACCAGCCTGAGCAAGAGTGAGACCCCATCTCTACTAAAAATAGAAAGAAATTAATCGGCCAACTAAAAATATATAGAAAAAATTAGCCGGGCATGGTAGCACATGCCTGTAGTCCCCAGCTACTCAGGAGGCTGAGGCAGAAGGATTGCTTGAGCCCAGGAGTTGAGGTTGCTGTGAGCTAGGCCGACGCCACGGCACTCTAGCCCAGGCAACACAGTCTCTCTGTCTCAAAAAAAAAAATAAATAAATAAAAAGAACAAAAAAAAAGGAAAGAAAGCAGGTTTCTTTCTACTTGAGCTTTTCCTGTTTCCTATGGCAGAAGCTTTTGACCCAGTCAGCCATTTCCCGAAGAAATTGGCTTCTGACCCAGCTTTCTAAAACATATAATGATCTGTTCCAAACTTTCAATCTTATTTCTGTTTGACAGACTGAGAAACCTATGCTCAAGAAAGAAGTTATATCATGAACCCCTGACCTGACTCCCAGACAGTGATCTTACCATCCCAATTTCAGAGCAGGCTTTGGAGGGAGTTTGTTTAATCCACAAACTTACCCTCACAATCACCCATCACCCCAAGATGAGCAGGGCCTGTTGGAGTCATGGCCCTGCTGGTAAAGCCACCTGCCCTCTTGGCTGTGTCCTGCCCAGGTCCCTCCACCTCAGTTTTTATGGGGCCAACTGGATGTCATTCAAGGGAATTGGAGCATGGAAGTCCAAGGCCAACTCCTGTGTGAGGAAATTCATTTCTATAACATTTAATGAATTCTGCAGTAGGCAGGGCCCTAGGCTCACTTGGGGACCTGATGGGGGGGATGGACTTCAATGAATCCAATGGATCCCTGCCCTCGTGCAGGAAGCTCATAGGCTAACAAGTGGGATGATTCACTTGTAAGAAAATAGAATATACTAATGGCAACAACAATAGTTGTGATGGTTTAAAAACACGCCTACCCATTCTTTCATGCTCTTCTTATTGAAAGTGGGGATCTAATTTTCCTCCCTTTGAAAATGAGCCAGCCTTGTGATTTGCTTCTAATAGATAGAATATGAAAGAACTGATAGTGTATGATTTCTGAGGCTAAGTTAGAAATGATGATACTGCTTCTACCTAGCTTTTTCTTGGGATATTCACCCTTGAAACCCAGCCACTATATTGTGAGGAGGCCCAGACCACATGGAGAAGCCATGTATAGGTAGGTGTTCTGGTCAATAGCCCCAGATGACAGCCAGCCTCTGTTGCCAGATGCGTGAGCGAACATGCTTTCAGATGATTTCCACCTCAAGCCTTTGTGTCTTACCATTTATCGGCTATCCTGGCCAAGTTCTGCCCAAATTATAAATTCATGAGCAAAATAAATGCTGTATTAAGCCACTAAATTTGGGGGTTGGTTTGTTATGCAGCAATAGATAACTGGAACCATACTGAAGTATACTAAATATTACTAGGAGCTAAACATGTTACAGAATTCTAATCATATATTTTTTTTTTGAGACAGAGTCTCACTCTGTTGTCTGGGCTAGAGTGCCATAGTGTCAGCCTAGCTCACAGCAACCTCAAACTCCTGGGCTCAAGCAATCCTTCTGCCTCAGCCTCTCGAGTAGCTGGGACTACAGGCACGTGCCACCATGCCTGGCTAATTTTTTCTATATATTTTTGGTTATCCAGCTAATTTCTTTCTATTTTTAGTAGAGAGAGGGTCTCGCTCTTGCTTAGGCTGGTCTTAAACTCCTGAGCTCAAACGATCCTCCCGCCTCAGCCTCCCAGAGTGCTAGGATTTCAGGCATGAGCCGCTGCGCCCAGCCCTCTAATCATATTTAATCTGCCAAATAATCTTATTAGGTAGATATTATGGGATCTCCATCTTATGGAGAACTGAAGCTCAGAGCAATTG
>CAUYRT010102254.1:0-45266 GCA_963574885.1 Lepilemur ruficaudatus
AGTCAAGCCACCGTGGTTTAGGGAATAACAATGAAGGCATCCAATGCATTCTTAGGAACTCAAAGTGACAAATAATTTTTAAAGTTTCCATATTCTCATGCAGTATACTCAGTGAGCTGTGAATGACTGATTACCAATCCATTGGCAAGATTCAGTTGTATCACAAACAAGGAAACCAATTAGGGGTAGAGCTTTCTCACTCAAGTGTTCATGTCTTCATGCTGAAAAACAAAGTTAAAATATATATATATATACATATATATATAATATATACATTTCAGAGTTAGGTATTTTGAAAGGAGACTTCAACTAAAACGTTATTAAAACATAAGACACATTAGAACTTGAGCTAATCTTCCCTGGTTTTGAAAGTTTTCCATTGGCTGTAAAGAGAACCAGATAGAAAAGGGTTAACTGATCCACCCAAATGCTGATATTTCCACTCTACTCTAGCTCAGAATTTAATAGCATTCATTAAAGGCAAATGCAGATGAAAAACTTAACGTTGCTATTGCTTCTGCTTATAAGAGAAGAGGCCATTTTCTCTTTACACACTTACACTGGATGGTAAAAGCTAACATTTTTTCAGCACTTGGTAAATGCCAAGCACCGCTGTAGCCACTTTGCGTGCATCATCTCCCTTCATTCTCACTGCAATGCCTGTGAGAGAGATGCTGTTCGCATCCTCATTTTTTACGTAAGGAAAATAGCATATGGGTTTAAGTAATTTATCAACTACTTACAAAGCTTATAAAACAGGATTTGAACCCAGTCTCTTGGACGTCAGAGCTCAGGCCCCTAACAATCATCCTGTACCGTCTCTGATCCCACAAGTGAGTTTGCCACTTTTATTTATTTTAAAAGATGGAAGAAACGTGGTAGTTAATTTTCATGTCATCATTCTGTTTCTTCCTTCCTCCCTCCCTCCCTTCTTCCCATCCATTCTCTCTCCCTTTCCCCTTCCTTCCCTCCATCCTTCTTTCCTTTCTTTCATTATTCCTTCCTTCCTCCCTGTCTTCCTTCCTTCGTCTCTCCTTTATTCCCTCCCTCCTTCCCTTCCTTCTTTCTTCTTCTCTTCTTCCTTCCATCCCTTCCTGGTTAGCAAAACAGAAGAGAGTATGGCAGGGGTATCATCTCGGAGGGCGGGTGGTCCGGGATTAAAATCAGGTCCAACATTGAATAGCATGTGACGTTAGACAAGTTCTCTGAACTCTCCAAGCCAGGCGTCTCCATTTAGAACATAGGACTATCGTCTTAGGTTCTAGTGAAGACTGGAAAAGCCCATCCATAGAGAGGATGCAGCACCCTGCCTGGCACACGGTAAGCCCTCGGAACATTTCAGTGCTTACGCTGCTCTAGGTGGAGAACCTCACTCAAAGATACCGTAGGATGATACTGCAATAACTCTGATGCTTTTCTGATCAGAATAGACATGATGAGTGTGGCTCAAACAACACATTATTGTGGGAAAAGACACAGATCTCAGAGGAAAGAAATATTTTTTTAACAAAGTCTACACCTGAAATTTTGTTTCATGTTTAGATGAAGTCTGACAACAAAAAGGAACTTGACAGGTTATGAAAAAAATAAGCCAAAATTTGGTAGACATTCGAGACATTTCTGGTACCCAAAGTAAAACGTCTCTTCATACAGCCTTTGACTCTTCATCATCTAAGTCCAGCGTGTTTTGAATTGGAAAAGTTGTGAGGAAGGTACTGAACGGGGCGGCAAAAACAACAGGAAAACACCTAATCCTACCATTTCCCCAGTAAAGATCAGCCCGATTGAGTTCTCTCACTAACAGGCACCCTGCAGGAGTTCTATTTTGCACAACTTCCGAAAAGAGCTGAACAGACCGAAAAGAGATGTAAATCTCTCTCTTCCAAAATTGTTTTTGGAGAATCTGCATTTTACAGAGTTCCTGAGTAAACAGCAGAACCAGCCACAGCCTCAACTGTATCTCCAGGACAGAGTCACATCTCCTGAGATAATCCCTTCTCCAGGGAAAGGCAGGAAACCAACTCCTGGACTTTGACATCCTTGTAATTTTTGTTATCCACCCGCTGCCACTTTTGTTATCAACTGACAGTCATCACTATTTTTTTTCTCTTTGTCCCCCTTAAAATCAGTGAGCCACTTGGTCTTGCTGCTGACACCCCCTTCTCTTTCTTTGAGATGCCACACCGTCTCCCTGCTCTCTCCTCCCTTCCTCTCTCTCTCATTCTCTCTGTCCTTCTAAAGGATAAAATAAACTTTTTTTACTTTTATATATCCTAATCTCTGCATGAGAAATCTTTCGCAAAACCCGCATGCACGAGCATCTTCACCCTAACAGATATTATTACACAGAAACAATAGTTAAGAGGGCTCAAATGACACATTCACAAGTAGTAGGCAGAGATGTTGCTTGAGCTGTGTGAAATTTTGCTGAATGCTGAAATAGGAATATGAGAAGGTTCCAGGGAGCTGAATAGGGCTTCAATTGCTGATTGACTAATGCCTGCAATCTGTTTGCCTCATTTCAAGAGACTCTACGCCCAAGTTTGCATACCCTGAGAAAGGGATGTGAGTTTATTTCTATATTCTTTTGCTCACGCTGTTCTCTTTGCTTTGAGAGATGTTTTCATTCCACAGTGAGTAAATTCTTCATTTTTCAAATGACAGCTAAGATGTCTCCTTTTCTGTGTTAGCTTCTATGATCATATCCTCCCACTGCAGGACATTAGTCATCTTTCATCCGTGTCCCCAGGGAATCCTATACCAATTCTTGTTGATTGTCTCCATGAATGAGAATAGAACAGTAGTTATTTTTTTCTCCATTTTTATTTCCCTGGTTCTTGACTACGGAATAAAAGAATCGCAGGATGAATGAATGGAGAAACAAATGAAAAGTCAAAGGACAGACTAACGACCGTGCCCACAATCAAGTTCAATATTCTCTTTCATGTAGGTCCCAAGATACCTATTCTCGTAGCTCCTTTATCCAGTAGGTGGGGAGAAGGAGAATCACAAGATACCTAATGATTTTCAAGGCATCTCTTTAACATTTTCCCCATGTTCTCCTTAAAAGAAGCCCCTGTGCAAGATTTATGTGGACTCTACAAATGGAACATTTCCCTGTAAAAGAAAACTTGGACCCTATTACAGACTTGGTTTTGTAAAGATGTTGAAGATTTTCAAGGAAAAGCAAGAATGTAGCCCTATCTTACAAATATCCACTTACGGTCCTTAATGAAAAACTCTAAAGTAATTCAATTTAAACTGTATAAATTCTATGTTGCCATATTCTCATAACAGCATATTCTGTAACACAGCCTTCTTAATAATAAGCGTAAAGTAATTATTGGTCCACATAATTGTTTCAGCCATTGCATTCCTCAGGAAACTCACATGTAGAAAGCTAAATGAACTAAAACATCATTGTCTTCACACCTGACATCAAAGTAATAAACAAAATTACTTGATCTGGAGCACAAAAACCCTGGAGTGATAATACAAATTTGATTTTTAACTTTTACTTCTCAATCGTTTTCTCTAGCTGACCACATTCTGTGGGTCATTAACCTAAATCCCTTTCATTTGATTGGCATCATACTAGCAATTCATGTTTTTTCAAATGTAGAGTCTCTCGAACCACTTAATTTTCCAGCATTTACTCTATATTTATTGCTCTTTACCTGTAAACTCTCTCTTGCCCTCAGAATACATCATCCTTGGTTTGCTTTTAGAGAAACGTTGGAATCTGTGATCTGGCCAAGTAACCATTTCTACTTCAGTTAACAAATTAGCTATCTGTGTTCTTTTTTATCTGAAAACATTACCTTTATCTTCAGCCTCTTAAGTGTGCTCTGATGCTTCCTAACTCTAGCAATAAAGTTCATTCTGACGGCATCATAGGAAGTAAAGGGAATGACTGGCAAGTTGTCTTTCTGCCAGTTTTTTTTTTTTTTGATAAGTTGGAATCTAAGCCAATGGTCTTTCAGTTCATGCCTCCTTCTCCCTTGCTGTTTCTTTTTCCAGAGCCATCAAGTAGAATTCTCTTAGCTCCCTGGTCTCCTGAGTTGCTAATTTCTCATCTCTGTAGTTTTTGTAGATCCAAAGTGTTTCACCATTAAGTCATATATACTGGCTTCAGGAGCTTTTCTCCTTGGTTAAAACTCATATTCTGCATACAAATTGACGCTAAGGGCGGCTGCTTGAATCATCTCATCAAACATAAATTCAGTATCCAAATGTCCTTTTGCCCTAGTTTCTCTACATAAATAATTCTGCTTATGTCTTCATTGAAAATTAAAGTAGGTTTCTATGATTGAGTCCCATTTTTGAATGTCAAGGTTATTAAACATGCTCTTCAGTTCAAATCCATTTTCCTCATTAGTGTGTGATTCACTAAACAATCCATTATTGATGTTTAAATAATATAATGTCCTGGAAATTTTAAGGCAAATTTTGAAAAGGAAATCATATAAATATATCCAAAACGCTTGTGCAGGGGGGGAGGGAGTGTGTGATCATTTTACTAAGAATTTTATATTTCGTTATTCTCAGGACTTTTTAACATATAAATTGATTTCCATGAGCTCTTCTTAAAATGGCCTTGGTTTAATTTTCTGTGCTCAGCTCAAAACTGTATTAATAAAATGAATCAATGTCTAAAGTATGCTACATGGTAAGTTGGTAGAACAGTCCCAGAAACGGAATCAAGAGAGCTGAATTTCAGCCTTAATCAATAACAACTTGGGTTAATTAAAGGTCATTAAAAGGTATGTATGTCAAAGAAGAAAACTCTAGACCAGTTTACAAACTGTGGTGTAGCTTCCTATAGGAGTCCTCAAGATGCTTTCAGGGGGGTTGGGGGGTCAACATTACTTTTATGATAGTACTAAGATGTTATTCTTCACTCTCACCGTCTTTTGAGTGCGCAGTGGAGGCTGTCTATACAGAGAGGGTGCAAACAGAGGCTGCGTGACATGGGGTGGCATCACTACCGTGTTAGCTAAAGGAGCGTGTGTTTGTGTATTCTTGCGCTTATTCTATTTAATTTCTAATCCACTTCAGGCATGGCAGTGTGAGGAGCTCCTCTTACCTGCTCTTCAGTGAAAATTATAAAACAACAATGACAAGAAAAGCGCCACTCAAAGCCTTTGGCAATAGTGCTGAGGGCAAACAGCAAACGAAGAAATATCTACTCAAGAAAAACTATGAAAATTCAGTAAGAAAGGTGTGGGTCTGTGGCATCTGAACCACGATTGCTCCCTCCCTCCCAAGCTCAGGGACATGGAAACTCCACTCCTTACAGCTGCCACCAAAAATGTAGGGTTCCCTCTACCCCCAGCTCTCATCTAGAGGACCTTCTTCCGGGAAGGAGCGAGATTTCAGCATTTCTCACCCCGTCCCAGGTACCTGTTGCTGAAGCCAAGTTCCAGGTGGTTTTGAATAAGAGGTAAGGAGTCCTTCCTTCCATCCTATCCCCACTCGTGGATTGGAGGTGCTGCCTTGGGCACAGAAACGTTGGAAATACGGGGTTCCTAACAGCCCTTCCCTTGGCTTCTGTGGCAGGAGTTTCATGCCAAGAGAGGCAAATTGAGAGGAGCTCGGCTTCTGCACCCCCATCCCACCCTCACCACGATCACTCACATCACTTAGCTTCTGAGTGGAAATGTCACTCAAAGAGGAATTTGTCATTGTCCCCACCCTCACCTCCAGAGCCCTGGCTCAAAGATTTTGCCTCGGAGGAGAAGCAAGCCTTGAAATAATTAGTATCCAGTTTCTTCCCAAGGGGACTGACTTAATTTGAAACTTATTATGAAGAAATTTAAAAGTAGGGGCACTTTCAAGCATAGCGGAGTTTGTGGTGAAAAGCAAATAAGAAGACATATGTGGACTGAGTTCCGTGGCTCATAATCCTAGCACTCTGGGAGGCTGAGGCAGGAGGATAGCTTGAGCCTAGGAGTTTGAGGTTGCTGTGAGTTACATACTCTACCTAGGGCAACAGAGCAAGACTCTGTCTCAAAATAAAAGAAAGATGGAAGAAGACATATGTGGATCTAAGGAATATATAGCGAAGATTTTAGGAGAAAATTCGGGAAGAAGACAGCTTGCGGAGCCTTCCTAGTATCAGGAAAAAATATCAAACTGTGAAGTTAGAAAGTATTTGAAGGAGCCATGATTTGATTGAATTAGTTTGTAGAGAAATTTATGCCCAGGATGTTGTTGAAAATAATAGAGCAACCAATCCCATATCGTTAGTGGAGTCAGATACTGTGTGTGTGTTCAGGGAAGTTAGGAAGGCAGACCTAGCAGTCCCAGGGTGACCACGGGCATATTCAACGAGGAGAAACATCACAGACTTGACATTGTGGGCGTAGGGTGCAAATAGATTTTACTAAAATAATCCAGTCAGTCACAAAAGAAATAAACAAGAAAATAACATTTACAGGCTCTAGTTGGGGGAGAAGCAGTACCAAGAGGTGTGACAATATATTACCTAAAATCTCCAGTTTCCAACCAAAAATTATAAGGCATATGAAGAAATAGGAAAGTTTGACCTATGCACAGGAAAAGGAGCAGGTAACAAAAACCACCTGGGAGAGTGATTATATGTTGGATTAAACTGAAAATTATTTCAAAGTAGCCATGATAAATATGTTCACAGGGCTAAAGGAAAGCATGATTAAAGAAATAAAGGAAGGTATGACAACAGTGTTGTACCAAATAGAAAATATCAATAGAGAGATAGAAATTATTATGTTTTTAAAAGGAACAAATGGAAATTCTGGAGTTGACAGGAATAAAACGCAAAATAAGAAATTTACTAGGGGCCTCAACAGTAGACACAAACTGACATAAGAAAAAACTAGTGAACGTAAAGACACAGCAATTGAGATTATGCAAGCCGAGGAACAGAGAGAAAAGAGAATTAAGAAATGATGAGACCAGAAAGCAGGGGAGTAACATTTTGAAAGTGCTCAGTGAAAAACAAACAGTGAACCAAGAATCCTATAGTCAGCAAAACTCTTTTTTAAAACTGAAAGCCAAAAACTTCTCTGGATACAAAAAAATTGAGAGACTTTGTTCCCAGAACACCAGCCTTAAAAGAAACACTAAAGAAATTTCTTCAAGCTGAAAATTTGTCTACATAAAGAAAGAGCACTAGTAATTATATAATTATAAAAGATGGTACAAATGCATATTTTTATTTTTTCTTCTCTTAACTGACTTCAAATGCAATTATATAAATAATATGTACAGAAGTTCAATCTTTTACTTCTGCATTTTTCAGAGAATACTGATCGACATTCCGGGGAGTTGAGAGTCAGAGGTTCTTGTGCCCAGTCTGCCATGAGCACGTTTTCTGATTTGAGACAATGACTTTTCTTCTCTGAATCTCATTTCCCTCTTAAACAGTAAGAAAACCGTGTTCAAAGACCTCTCAGTCCCCTTTCACTTGTCAAGTGCTAAGGAAATTATTGTTTCAAATTGACAGGGACTTTGGGAAAATTAATTTCTCCAGATCTCCCCTCAACGTCCATGTAACACACACCGATCTAATAATATTAACTTTTTTGTTCTTTGACTTGCTGTTTAATTACTCGTCATTGATCGCAAATTTAATTCACATAATGAAGATAAAATTTCTAGCTGTATATCCAACAAATTATTTTAGAATATAATTAAGGAAAAAGGTCACAGTCATTACAACTGAAACCTAATTTCAGTTACCGAAGAAGGAAAAATTCATATCCATTCAGAAAATAGTGACTCATTTAGTATTTCCTAAGCTGTTCATGTCAGATTAGGCCCTTCAAAATCCAGCGAAGGAACTTGCCTTTTATGCATGTAAAATTAAACTCTGGATAGTCAAGAGAAAGCAGAACATGGCGTAATTATAGGACTAATTCTGCAAAGGTTACAATAGAAATGTTTTCCATTTATTTAGTGCTGATTTAAACGTGTTCATAATTTGAAATGTGTTCAGCAAAACATATCATTTATTCACCACAACAACTTTTTAAAACAGGTATAAAAAAATCTTCCCTATTATCCACTGTCCATAGCTGAAGATACAGAGATTAGAGAAGTAGCCCATGATGGCACGGATGGTAGCTGAAATTGAACTAGACCTGGGATTCCCAAGATCAAGTTTTATTCCTTCTCTATTACCTAGAGCACAGCCATCTTTGCTGCTAAAATTAAATTCTTATATGTAGTATACGTCTGAAATGATAGCTAACAGAGAGACTGCTATCAAGAAACTTACATGCTAAATTAATGCACGTAAGGCAAAGATGGCTCACTGAAGGTTTGGGGTTAAATCCACAAACACCATTTAACAAACTGACTTGATTTATATTTATTTTTATGTTCTGGGTTGGATTGTGTCTCCCCAAAAGATGTTGAAGTCCTAACACCCAGTATCTGGGAACATAAATTTATCTGGAAATAAGGTCTTTGCAAATGATCAAATTAAGTCGAGGCCTAATTCAATATGACTCGTGTTCTTCTAAAAGGGGAAATTTGGACACAGAGACAGAGACTCACAGAGGAAGGCCATGCAAACACACAGGGAGAGCCCCGTCTACAGGTGAAAGAGTTCCTGAGGCTACCAAGAAAAAGCCCCTTGGAACAGATTCACCCTCACAGCCCTCAGAAGGAACCAACCCTGTTCATACTTTGATTTCAGATGTCCAGTGTTGAGAAATGTAAAACAATAATTTTTTTTTGTTTGTTTAAGCCACTCTGTAGTATTTTTTTAATACTGCATTTGCAGGAAACCAATATATCTTACTAACTAGTAAACTTCTAAGTTTTAAGGAGAGCCATTTTATCTTGGTTATCATTGTCAATAGAAGATTTAAAATATCTAAGTAAATTAAGCATACCTTTATTTTTCTAGATTCATTCTAGATTCAACGTTTTTTTTTTTTTAATGATGGCAATGCTAGTCATGAAACTATGGTTTGACCCAGTTAAGGGACACTAGTTATTCTTTTAAAATGGGTTTCAGATGAGCACTTTCATATAATTAATCTGAAATTAGCCTAGAATAATTATGATAAGACCCCACTTGAAAATGGAACAATCTTTTGGAGGGACACTGTCTCAAGTCCTTGTTTTCCACCAGAGACTGAAAATTGAGGTGATACTTTAAAGCTTCAAGTTTGGCTACCATTAAGACTTACTATAAGGTTTTCTTCTTATTACGCATTGTTTTTTCTTTCTTATAGTTGAATACATATCTGTCTATCCCCTGCTCCCAGTATATAGGATAAGGGATACACAAGACACATAGAGCTGGGAATAGCCGATTTGTTACAAATTGATGAGTCCCAATTTTGGATGTCCTAAATCTTTAAGGACATCCTAAATCTTTAGTTTGTCTTAGTTTCAGAGAGTAAATACAGCCCGAAGTTGTACCAGATCTTAAACACTTTAAAAACATAAACTCCAATATTAATGACGATCAATATTGGTAAGTTCCTTTTTCCTCTTCAGACAAGATGGCTCTAAACCACATAACTTCCTGAGTCCCTGAGTATGAAATATACACTATTTTTAGGATATAATTCAGGATACAGAAGTGGACTAAAAGAGGGGGAAAATGCCATGATAACACATATTTTCCAAATAATATTGTGACTAACTACAGAAAAATTCACTGAAGTCAAGCCAGGCCAAGATTATTTATTAGTAGTTAATGGAAAGGAAATATCGTCTTCTAGTTTGTGACTTTTTAAACATAACAAAATCAGCACCTACAAATGAACATTTGCCCATTTAGAGATATTGTCTCAGGTGAGTAAGCATTTTCTGAAATTGTTTTCCTTATTTCAAAGGTTGAAATTCCACTTGAGAAAGAAATGACAGGGACCCATATGTCTTCTTAGATTATCCACAAATTGGATAGAATATTTTTCTCTATGATGGTGGATTTGGTTTTTGGAAAAAGAAAAATGTCACCTGGCTTTAATCATTCTGAATAAGGAAAGTTATCTAGTGAATAAAAAAGTGGGTTGTGTTTATAAAACAGTGAGATTCGTTTCTAAGATGGTGCCTATCTTAGCTGGAAGGAGTTCCTCCATGAAAAATCTCCAATATGTTTGGAGTATCCTAAAGAATAGAATAACTGTAATATTGCTTTGGGACTTTGTTATATTTAGTGTGCTTAAAAGTTATACAGTGAATAACACTTTCCATCCTAAATTTCTAAATACTTTCGTAGTTAGTTTTTCTATTTTATCCTGACTTCAATTCAATGTATATAATATATACATTGCATAATATAACTTTTGTTTAACCCTGGAAGACATGATTTAACTTTTACTTATTGGGAACCAATGATAAACATGAAAAAAGACACATCCAAAAGAGACATAGTCCTCTTTCCTTCCCATGTAGTTATAACTGCGATGGAGTGTCCTAAACACTCAATTTCTTTAATGAATAACTCCTATCACTGCAGTATTTCTTGCCCTAGAACTATGAATATGTCCAAAATGCTTTATAATGTAACATCTTTTGGAAAGGTGAGAAATGGTTCCTTTAACATGATTGGTGAAGACGAATTTTAGGACTCTATCCCTGGCCTCATAAACCTTTCAGGAAATCTGGTTGGAACTTTGATATAACGGTATAATCTGATTCCAATAAATCCAATCCTCAAAAGAGAGGAACATATGAAATCTCTAAAAAGAGATATTGCCCTTTCCTTGCCTATTTGGCTTTTAGATCAAAGATAAAACTCATACAGACTTTTGGTGTAAAATCTTTTCCTTAATCCTGCCCAATATTTTGATTTTATTATAAAATATATTAATTGGTTTATCATAGAGTAAGCTCAAATTGCACATTGTCTTATTAAGCTGGTGATACACCACTGAGTAACTAACAAGGGGGCGGCCTATATACTTTTCTAAATTATGCCTGAAAATCCTCAAATTTATACAGAGTTATGCCAACTGACATCTAATTCTGCAGCAGGACATCAGAAAAATTTGGTTAAAAGGTAGTCTTTGTAGTTTATCAGCAATGTGAGCTTAGAAAGATTTATATCCCTTCTGAGCATTAGTTTTCTTGTCTGTATACAGTGATAAAATGATTATCTTAAAACAGGCTTTCTCTTCCTTGGTGCTATTGATATTTTGGGCCAGATAATTTCTCGGTTGTGGGGACCATCCTGTGCACCGCAGGGTGATGAGCAGCATCCCTGGCCTCTGGTCACCAGATGCCAATAGCATGCTCCCAGCATTGTGACAATGACAAATGGCTCTAGACATTGCCAAATATCCCTTTGGGGAAAAAAAATGCCCCCGATTGAAAACAACTTTTCTAAGGGGTTGTTGTGAAGGTTTGTTTAAATGCTTACTTGCTAATGAGAGTTACTGTGTGTTAGGCCCTGAGACACTCTGGGAGCGGTGGAGGGGGGAGGACACGGACAGGCCTCAGTCATGGAAAAACTATACGCCAGGGAATTCAAGCTGATAGATAATAAAAACACAAATGTCCAGCCCGTGTCTGCATACAATGCATACTCAATAAGAATTTGCTAAAACATCTATGTCTTCTGATAATAAAGAAATGAACCTGGCAATTGCATAGTCATTTATTGTGTTAAACAAAAATTATAGGAGCCCGTTGTTTTGGCCTGAGCTCCTTCACTGGGCCCCAGCAGACCAAACCAAAATGGAGTCACTTATGCTAAATCACACATAAGCAAACTGAAAATTTAAGATAGCAGATAGATTCTCAAACAGATGCGTTTTTCCTGAAAATGGAAGATGCCAGTCTGTCTACTTGAGTCAGCATAATAAGGAAGTCCCCCTGCTTTAATCCTTACCAAAAAAGTGACCTGTATTAGCCTGATGTTAACCAATTACCCTCTTCCTCTATTGTTTTATTTCCTGGCTTACATCTTACAAAATCCCCTGTTCTGTTGCTGTCTGTTGGGAAGCTTTCCTTCTATTTAGTAGAATGGAGGCTACCCTGATGCATGAATCATGAATTAAAGCCAATTAGATCTATAAATGAATTTGTTGTAATGTGGCTTTTGACAGTTGGAAAGAAAAAAAAAAGAATTATGTCTAACATAGTATTTTGATGGCTACTGTTACATAAAGCCTAGTATCAAACACTAAATGAGGATGCATAGAACAGGTGAGGAAAATTCTCTTTTGGTCTTTAAGTTCTGTATCTTCTCGCATGGCACTAGGGTAAGGAAACCAGTATTTATAATTCAAGGTAGAACATGCCACATGAGCTCTTCAGTCAAAGTGCCAAGAGAGTTCAAAGGTACAAGAACTGACAACTAGTTAGGGCAAAACAGAAATGACAGCTACAACTTCAGAGAGCCTTTACAGAATAGATTCCACTGAGTTGCAGAGTGACAATGCTCAGTTTTTTATGTTGTTGTTTTTTTTGTTGTTGTTGAGTGTCAAGGCCTTTCATATTGCACAAATTGCAGGCAAAGTGCCTTTGAATCTTTCACCATTTCTAATCTAAAATATGGATTAAAGGCTATTTTAGAACAGGAAATTAGGCTAATTTAAAATGGTTCATGTGCTCTAAATACGTTCTATTTTGCCGATACTGGAGAACAATTTACAAAACGAAGTAGTTATAGACCATATTCCTAGAATAAATAAATAAATACGTATTTTCCTTTTACCCACATTCTTTCATGGAATCATTTCTCCCACACTCTCAACCCATGTGCTTCAGGTGGAGCTAACATGATGCCCGGATTCAAGGTTAGAATATAACCTTTATATAATCCCAGCCCCACCCATCACGGTACCTCATCCTCCTCGGCTTGGCAGTGAGTTTAGAAGAGCATAGCGCCCCCAAGAAGGAACCAATCAGAGCTGGCTCCATGACATTTGCTAGAAGTTTTGGGGGAAATTGTTCTCTATTTCCTAGAGTTGGAATATATGTCTGGAGAGTCCACCTGGAAATAAAGCCAACAGAGTGGAAAACTGAAGCGAACGCTACAGAGAAATCAGCCTCCTGAAGACACACAGATGGTACAGATTTTGGATACAGCACCGCCTGAATGGGAATCACTTCTTGAACCATCTAGTCATATGAAGCAATAAATGCCCATTTTGGTTTGACTTGAGTTTCTATACTTTGCTATTGAAAGAGTTCCAGTTAACAAATATCTTAATTATTAATACATTATACATTTGCTTAAATAGGTTGCTTTTCAACATAGTACCATGTCATGTTTCGATGAGATTCTAAATTAAAAAAAAATTAGAGTGAGTATCTGTGACACTCAGTACATCTTTGTTAAATAAGAGAACAAGCGTCCAAGTGCCAATTGCAGATGAAGGGGAAATATTAACACAAGCCGGAAGCTTCTCAATCATTGTAGATCACACTTAACAGAAATCCTTGAAATTGCAGCGCCCCCCTCCCCCAACACCTCCTACAATATACAAATTGAGAACGTTCTTTTCCTCTGGTTTGTTCGTTTTTGACTGCAGTGTTGAGTTAATACATTTGCATGATGTTTTCTACATCCTGCATGATAATGATAATGACACTTGAACTGAAGTGACCACATTAATTCTTCCTCCGCTCTTCTCATTTAAGATTCTTCACAGGAAAGGCAATCCTAGGCCTTTTAGGAACTGATTTATCATGCTTTCTTATGTGTCAATAGGTTATCCTTGCTGAAAAAGGCCTTTCCATTGTTCCTCGTATTTGAATCCAAATTAAGTCAAATAGCGTCTCCTGGTGATGGACTACTTACAACTTCCAGCTACAAATCTGCAAAACACAAACCATACATATATTTGGTGTGTTTTGGAAATGTCTCTATTTTTACCTACTGGTTTTACATAGTAAAAGGCCAAGCAATAGCCAGAAAAGGCTGCAGAATTTCACCTTATCCTGTATCAGTGGAATAGATTCCATTCTGACAACAACCAATCAATCATTTATGGAACTTGTACTATTTTGTGCTGTGGGATATGGGAAGACAGGGGGTTAAAAAATTGCATAATACATTGTTCTAGTCCTCAGAGGTATTAAAAGTAAGAGCAGAATTTTAGAGATGATTTGCCATTAGAATTGTTTGATTAATTGCAATCTGTTAATGCTATGTCTCAAAGCTGGTAACTGATGAGCATATTAAGCAACAGAGAAACTGCCTTTCTCAAGCCTGGGAAGAAATAATGGGAAATTTCCACATTTGGCATTTAAAATGCGGCAATACTGTATGGCTAAATGAAGGAGTAAAATGGTGCTTTTGGTTTTTTCTCCCTCCCTCTTTTCTGACAGTCATCCTTTCCTGTCTATTATTTATTCAACGCATTCGTTAAGCAACTGAGCATTTGCAGTGCACCAGGCACTGGAGATATGATTAAGAATGAGCCAGGGAACATGCATGCAGGGAGGGATCGTTTGATTGGGACAACAACCACAGACACAACTAATTATATTACCAAGTCTTACAGGCTACCGCAGAGGGGATCACAAAGGCACCGAAGAGGGAGCAACCAGTTCGACTGAGGATGGGAAGGAGGAGCAGAGAAAGAAGTGCCTAGACAGGCATTAGAGGAGAATTTACAGCTTTGGCCTTGAAATTTTGACAAATGTGACATGTGAATGAATCATAATGGAAGTTCAGAGAAAGGATAGGCCACAGGCTGCCGGGTAGGTGAGGGGGCATTTGGACCAGCCTTTAAAGAGGAGTGGCCTGTAGGCCTGCAGAGACAGGGCAAGGGGAGCTCTAGGTTAGGAGCTCACAAGAGGCAGGAAAGGACAGGATCTTTGAGGCATAGCAGAATCTTCTGTTTGGCTAGGACACGAATTTTGCCAAGTGTAGCAGCAGAAGTTAAGGGTGCACTGGCACCAGTCTGGGAAGCACATTCAATTCTTTTGAAGGAGTCCACAAGGGCCACGGGGAGCTTTGGGAAGTTTCCAAGAAGTAGAGGGACATGGGCAGATTTTTGTTTTGCATCGACCCCTCTGGCCACCTTTGGAAAAAATGTAGACGGGGTGAAACTTTGGTGGGAAGACAAGCCTGCTACATGTCCCAGGAAAAAGCTGATGGAACTTGGACTGGAGAGAAGGGAGTGAGGGGAAGGGACCCATTCAGGCTCATGATGGTGGGAGGCTGGGCCATGAGGACTGACTACAGCAGGGATGGAGAGAGCTCCAAGATATCTAGCTTTGGCAAATGCACGGATCATTTTACACTCATGAGAGATAGAGCACCATGGTGGAAGTATCTCTGGAGCAGGAAAAGAGGATCATTAGAGTCTGGTAATCTCCCAGTGGAATGGGCAACAAGGGGCTCTATCGTGTGCATCTAGTTTCATTTCGTGCCTCAGACAATTTGGCCTGAAAATCCAAGTCCTAATTTTCTTCATCTTCTTTCATCTATTTTGATAGAGTATCTGCTCACACCACCCTAGTTCTTAGACTTTGTGTCAGACAACACCCCTCACTCATCTCCAACATGCAATCGCTGAAGTTGCTTTAGAAGAGATTTCAGAGTCCACAAACTGCACCCTGCATCTGACCCCATCCTCTTGTCCTGTCTTTCTCACGCTTCCTCCATCCTGGTGGTGAAACAAAGGTGGACTCCTTTGTGGAACACAGGAAAAGGGGAACACCCTCTGGTTCCCTGTGTAGTTCAGCTTCTTGCCCAGAAAGTTTATTAATAATTTTTCTGCACACATGCAGTTCTCTCCCAGAAAGGAGCTGGGGGCATGTCTTTTTTTTTTTTTTTTTTTTCCTTTTTCATCTAGTAGCTCAAGAGGGTGATACAGGAAGGAATGGCACCACTCGAAGCCATAATCTACAGACAGTTACACCACTGAGAATCCCAAGCTCCATTTCTTAAAAAGCCTCATAAAGCTTTATGGGGCATTAAGTAGACTGATAGGTCAGAGGCATAAGTCTAGCTTTAACCATTTTGGGCTACAGGTAAAATGTGAAAAAAAAATTATATTTTCAAAGAGCCACACTTTATTTATTTTTTCTATTTTGTGCTCAAATATATTTTTGATTGCATCCATATGTTCATCTCTTGGTGGGGCGGATACTCAGGAGCTGATGAGTGGTGATGAGGACCCATAACCAGCCTTTAAACATCTGTTGGAGGTTTGCAATATCTCATTCTGTCTGGGACCATGTGATCTAATATTATGGCCAATAATCATGGATGGGTTTTAAATTTAAACAAATGGAAATAAAATGAAGTTTAAAATAACGAGTTCCTCTGTCACCGTGGCCACATTTTAAATGTTTAGTTTTCATGTGTGGCTGGTGGCTACCATATTGGACTGACAGATAGAAAACGTTTCCAACAGCTCAAAAAGTTCTGGTCTAGGTCTTTGCCTTTTCGTTAGGTCTTTTGGATGTCATATGACATTGTATCCTTTGATAATCTTGAAGCTAGCATACATTGAGCACTTACTATGTGTCAAGCAGGGTTCTAAGCACATTGTACATGTTAACTCATTTAATTGAGGTAGGAAACATTATTGTTCCTATTTCATAGATGAGGTCACTGAAACATAAAAAGGTTAGATTACTTGACATGGTATTATTGTAGTCACTAAGCGTGTCGCTGTAAAGAGGATGGGAGGTATAGAACGACAGAGCCTTACAGAGTGTGAAACAAGCCTGCTACAGTTACAGAAACAATGTCAGCGGAATCAGGCTCCCAAACTGGACTGTGTCTGGGGCAGCTGATTTCCTGGATTCCACCCTGCCTTTCAAACTACTACTTCAATTATGATTTTTTTAGAGTCCCTTATCATACTAATGTGCTTCTCAGAAAAAAAAAAGTTTCCCTAGTTAATTAAATTTGGGAACTACTAGATTAAACAAAGTACCTTAAAACCTGCAGGACTTCACAGAGCCTTTAATATTCTAATGTTTATTGGGAATCTCCAAGTCAAGGACAGATTACAATGACTCCTAAGTTTATTTGATCACAGACTCCCTTCTTAATGGAAACTGGTGTTTTGTACAGCACTTTCTGTGAGCACAAAAAAATCTGTGATAGCAGGAATAATAGTTGTTTGCATTCCCATCTCAATTATTGGGATCATCTTTATAAAGCAGTCTTTCTAGAATGAAAGAGAGGATGTTAGCCACTTTGAGCAGTGCTTATAAAACTCTAGCACAGATACAAATCACCTGGCGAAATGCAGATTCTAATTCGGTTGACTCGAGCATGTGCATTTCTAAGAAACTCCACGGTGATGCCAATGCTGTTCATCCATGGACCACATGGACACCTTTGAGTAAAAGTGTCCCAGGCGGTGGTGAGCAAACTATTAATTGCCCACAGCAAAATCCGGCCCATCACTGGTTTTTGTATGGGCCTCAAGCTAGGAAGGGTTTCCACATTTCGAAACGACTGGAAAAAATCTAAAGGATAATTATATCTCATGCCACATGAAATTCATATTTCAGGGTCCATAAACAGAGTTTTGCTGGAGCACAGCCATACACGTTGATTTGTTTATGGATGCTTTTGAGCTGTAACGGCAGAGTTGACAAGCTGAGACAGAGAGGCTGTGCCCCACAAAGCCGAAGGTATTTACTATCTGGTCCTTAAAAGAAAATGTTTGCCAACCTCTGGGGTAGAATATAAACCGTGGAGCCATACAGCTCAGTTTCAAATCCTGTTCTGCCTCTTACCAGTTGATGGTGTTGAGCACACGTATAACTTTTCTATGCCTCAAGTTTTCCATCTCTTAAAGAGAGATAAAAATAGTGCCTACCTTCTAAGGCTATTATAGAATGAATTTATGTATATATTTTTACATATGATATTAATCTATGTCATATATAAAGAACCTAAAACATCACAAGGACTCAATAAATAGAAGCTGGGCTCGGTGGTACAGGCCTGTAGTCCCAGCTATTCGGGAGGCTGAGGCAGGAACATTGCTTGAGTCCAGGAGTTGGAGGCTGCACTGAGCTAAGATTCCGCCACAGCACTCCAGCCTGGGTGACAGAGCAAGACCCTGTCTCTTAAAAAAACAAACAAACAAAAAAATCTCAATACATATTACCTGTGAAACTTGGTGGTTGATAAGATCAGTTCTGACTGATAAGGCAATAGAATTATGCTAATATTGAAAGTAACACGTTGCTAGGATTATAGAGCTGGACATGTTTCTCTTTCTCACTATACATGTTTAGGCCACATTTCATCCAAGTAAGCATAAAAACCAGAAACTAGGAGTCCAAATTACACTATTTTTAATGGTCCTTCAGTGGTTCTTTACTTTGGATATTCTGATCTCTGTCTCTGATTTGCTGAACTCTCAAAATTCAAGGCAGACTATCAGACTGCTGGAAATTGGCTGGCTTAACGTCCATGGCCAGCTATTTTATAAGGGGAAGCTCTTCTCAAACTTGAAAAAGTCAACCTGAGTCAAGGAAATTATAATACCTTCCAAAAAATATTGCATAGCCCACAGCCTGAGTACATTTTTTCATAACTCAGTTAAAATATATATACTTCCTTGCCCCCATCATCCTCAATGAGAAGATTTGAGATTATTTGATAACCAGCTAGTATTTATGGCCACCTAGAGGAGAACATGAAATTCCTCCTTGACTCCGTGGCTGCCTATGTGAAGTCTCCTTAGGTCAAACAGGTCATTAATCCGTCAGGGCTTCAATGAATAAGGATCATGCTAGAAGCCAAATATATTATACCTACAATATTTTAGCCATTTAACTGCAAAAGGATTTGCACAGCCAAGAAAATCATTCCAGAGTACTCATTTAATCCCAAAGTGAGAAGCAATCTGTTGACATATTCATTATGATAAAGAGAAGACAGATTTATACAAGCAGGACACACTATGGCACAATTTGGACCTTTGTAACACATTGGTGTTTATATCTTCAGCATCTAAATGTTGTTTAATTATCCTAGGTGATCAAACAATAGTGTATGAATTATTGTGATATATTTTTTGATTGGTCTGAAAGATATTTGATGTTGAGTCTTCGGTTGGAAACACAACTCTCAATATTAATAGTGTGTGTTAATCGGGGCTCTCCAGATAGACAGAACCAATAGGATATAAGAAAGGGGATTAATTAGGAGGAATTGGCTCATGCAGTCACAGAGGTGGAGAATTTCCGCAACGGGGCAACTGGAAGCTGGAGAACCACAGAAGTTGGTAGAGTGGGTCAAAGCTAGTAGCGTGGCTTAGTCCAAGTCTGAAGACTGAAAGCCAGGGAAGACAAGAGTGCAGCTCCCAGCTTGAGAGCCCTGGAGGCCTTGGTGCAAGTCGCAGGGTTGAGAAGCTGCAGAACTTGGAGTCTGATGTCCAGAGACAGGAGGAGAAAGATTGTCCTGCTCTGGAAGGAAGAGAGAGAGAGAGAGCGAGGGCCAAATTTTCCTTCTTCTACCTGCTTATCCTCACTGGCCCCCACAGGTGGGGTGGTGCCCGCCCACATTAAGGGCCAGTCCTCCTCTCCCAGTTCACTGATTTACAAGTCAATTTCCTCCGAAAACACCCCGACAGACACACCCAGAAACATTGCTTCAGCAGCCATCTAGGCATCCCTCGATCCAGTCAAGTGGATCCCTAAAATTAACCATCACGCACTATCTCTTTGGCCAATGAAATGATTTTATAATGTGTTGCCTAGGAACTAATTCTATAAATATAAGGGAATTCCTACTCTGGAAAAAAATGTAAGTTTTTAAGCGAACTGTCAGATTCTCCTTAGACGAATGTACAAATGTATAATTGGCTGGTCACAGAGCATATCAGAAAAATACAAAGAAAATATGCTGAAGATGAAAAATATCCTCTACTCACCTGACTTTTTTACTCAGTTGAATAGACATAGCATATCAAGCTCATATAATGCCTATGACGTGAGAATATCTACTTAAAATATATAAAGAACATGAAATAGGAAAAAGCAAAAGAAATGTTCTTCAGAGTGCGTATAACACTTAGCTGCAGGTGATTTAAACAAATTATCATTATCCCATACAACAAGACAATAATATATTTACATGCTCAATGCATTTAGATGTGACAGAAATTACTCTCGACGGCATTATCCATCTATATGAAAGTACGATACTACAAAACATTTCAGACCTTTGATTATGCTTGTTGACACTAAAACTGCAATTGCTCTTTCTGCCATGGGAGACTGCAGGGAAAAGCGAGCTGACAGATGGACGGAAATCTCTATTCTGCGCTCGACTGGCTGCTGTTTAGTGAATGGCAGGACGCTAATAAAGTGCTCAGAGGACTTCTGCCTCCATCTGCTGTTAATAAAAATAAATGAGGCTCTGAAGCAAGCACAGGCTTTCGGAGTTCTTTTGTGGGAGCCTCCAGGAGTGCAT
Source organism: Lepilemur ruficaudatus (assembly GCA_963574885.1). NCBI lineage: Eukaryota > Metazoa > Chordata > Mammalia > Primates > Lepilemuridae > Lepilemur > Lepilemur ruficaudatus. The sequence goes on from CAUYRT010102254.1 coordinate 20,357, forward strand.
GAGCGAGTGGACGGGTTGATCGAAGGCGGACCCTTACAGGCTGTGACAGCCCTGCCATCGTGGTGGCCCTTGTCCCCCGTCCCCAGGTCTCTGAGCAGCACTGTTTTTCCTGGCCATTTATCATGAGAAATTAGCATGCCTGGACAGCCTTAATAGCCTCCCAGCCCCACCGTTCCATGGCAAGTAATGAAATCAGATTAGTGCTGCTCGGTTTAGTGAGTAGCACTTTATGATTCTCTTATGTTTGGGCAAATAAATGTTTACGAAGCTCCTCTTACAGTCCACAAGTGTGCAGCACATGTCATTAGCAGGGCTTGTCTTGTGCCTGTGGTGCAAGGTTTTGACTGTAGACCCCTCTCTTCCCACTTCCATCCCAGGCAGAACCAAGACACAGAATGCAAGACAAGAAACGGCAATTTCCCCATTACGCTAGGTCAGAAATTTAGGTCAGGGGATGCAAATTTCTTTCTTTAGAGGGAAGTTTGGAATTGTCATTATATTCATACACAGTGCATTAGGGTCTCTTTAAGTTTTACTCAGCAAGAGGGGATAAAATTGGGGTTAAAAATCACTTCTCCAAAATAAAATGATGAAGGTCCTGTGGCAGAGTATTTTGGGAAATTTCTGTTTTACGGTTGCTGCTTTTAAATGTTCTGTCTCCCAGGAATCATCCTCGGAGGTTAATGAAGAGTTGCAAGGATGCTTTAATGGGGATCCAAAGGTAGAAACTTCCGCTATTCAGTAGGGATAATAATCTTTCAGTTAGCATTTTTCTCTTTCCACTCTGGAGGAGAAAATGCTGAATTAGTATAAAAGAAGCATAAATGGGAAGAAGTTACAGGAAGATAGTTTTTAGCTCAATATATGGAAGACTGTTTCCATATCCAGATTTTTCTCAAAGATACATGAGGTGGTAAGTTCCTTCAAATACAGAATCGATATTCATTTGATAAGAGTCCATGTCTTTTATGGTCTTTCCAACACAAGCTTGTTTGACTTCAGTATTAAAATATATATCCCTCCCTTTGCACCTAAAACACACACACACACACAGAGTGATGGATTGATGAGCTCTTTAAAATTGGAACGTGGTAAAGACAAGGTCTGAGTCAACTGTGCTGGGTGGTGTCTCAGGAAATGGGGAAAATAATGACTCCAAGTTGGGGCTCCAGTTGCATTCAGTAGGTAAGAAATAACAAGCAGACCTCTGTCCTTGGGGATCTAAGGTGGTCCTCTGTCTATTCATGCAGGAAGCATGGAAGGAGGCCCGCTATTTATGATGTGCTGGAAGAGGTACTGAGTATACAGATGTGAATAACACAATTCTATTTATCATCCTTTTTATCTATCTGTCTACCTGTCTGCCACTTATGTCTCTATCCAATTCTCTATGGTTCATCTGTGGTCTAATGACTTCTACCTCCATAGCTATGTACCTAGAGCTGGAGTGGGGGAACCAGAGACAGGACTGTCAAACACACAGGGCCCCTTCTCTTGCTGCCTGAGAGCAGTCATGCTCAAGTCAAAGCTGATTTGTGGCTAAAAACAAAACTGAGATAATCCAAGAGAAATAGAGCATGTTCCTTGATGGTACCTCACAGAAAGTTCGCCCCTCCTCTGCTCATGTGGAATGGCACATTGTATTAGCGTTCACACCATTGGAAGGAATGTTTTCAGTTACAGCAAGCAGAATCCTGACAGAATTGATAAAGCATAACCCAACTGTGGTGCCCGCTTTCCTCTGTGAGCATGCAGAGAAGAAGAAACAACCCAGGACTGCAAAGGAATGGGAAATAGCACCCTCGCATTCTGAGATATTCCAGTATAAACTTTGCTACAGGCAGGAGGGAGAGAATTGAGAAAAAGAGAGAAAAATTGTAGGCGAGCAAGCAGAATGCTGCAGAGTTCCAGCACAAAGCAGTAACTGGGGAGAATTTCAGCAAGAGAAAAAAACGGAACATTCCCCGACCCCCAAGTTGCTAAAATAGCTTTTTCCGTATTTTCCCTTCTTTATCGTTCTTTGTAGGAAGGCAAACCGAGAGAAGATGAGATCAAGAAAGAGGAGGGAAGTTGAAGGAGGAAGGAAGATAGAGGGAAGCAATGCACATTCTTGGACATAGACAGGGACTCCTCAAGCCACTGTCTTCTGAAGTTTCCACCCAGTCCAAAATCTTGTAGTCACCTGGCTATGTATGCCCCAAAGCCCAAGTCCCAGGAACTCTCAAATTATCCTTGGGGAGCCTTGGAATTAGATGCTTGAGGAAGAATGGTTAGTGTCTCACCCGGACTAGGTTTGCAGACCAACTTGACCCCCATCAGGAATTCAGATCTATAGGACCTATGCCTTTTGGTAGGGAGATAAGAAACCTCACTTGCCTTTCAAAATAAGCCAGTCACAGTACTCACTGAATTCCTAAGGCAACAAAACAAAATATGGTTACTATTCAAGGGCTTTAATGTTATCTGTGCCACTGGATCACTCTATTCCTATGTAATGTGCTAGTTTCATGCAATGAGGTCAACATATACAAGCCTATACTTTATATTATTATGACTCAAGTGTGTATGGTTTACCTTATCCTTATGATGCTTTTCAAATATAGACTAAATTTCTCTTGCAAGGAATGTAATAATCAACAAGGTACTGCATCATAGACTAAGTATTTTAACAGCAAAAAGGAATTAAGTCTCATGTCTCTTTCATGTCTCTTTCATTAAGTCTCTTTCATGTCTCAGACAGGTGATCTTGAGCAGGTTACCTGGTCTTGCAAAATTTGAGATTCTTTACACAAAAAATAGGGATAATACTAACTCCTTTCAGAAATCAAAGAGGTAATGATGAGCCATTAGCAGGCATCTGAAATGTGTTTTGCAAAATACTAAAGTAGTTAAAAATTTGGGTTCGGAGCCAGACAAACCGAGATGGAATAAGATGAGATAACTAGTAATTTATTTAACTTCCCTAGCTTAGTTTCTTCATCCCTTAAAGGAGGTAATAGTACCTAAGTGACAGAGTTATTGTGAAGGTTAGACTGGGCAAATAATAAACATGCCCAGCACAATGCCTGACTTATAATAAAAACTTAATGAATGGACACAGTCACTGATGGGATTCTGAGTTAAGCTCTCTTGTTGACTCCAGTTAACTTTTTCCAATGCCTAAACAGAAGACTGGACATACCAGGAAAAATTCAAACCCCAGAACATTTAGGATAACATGTTTCCTGCAGCTTGGATATATGTAATTTGAAATAGCTGAGATAGCAAAGCACAGAAAATAAAAATAAATTCTTGGCAGGCGTGGCGTCAGGGCCTAATTATAATTTCTCAATATGGCACCAAGGCCTGGAAGGAAGATGAAGAAAAAGAAGCTCTGCATATGCTTGATAGGAGACTTCCACCTCAAAATCCCTCAACCATCCCAAAGCCTGTGTTTATTTGTAAATAGTTAAATAGCAGTAGATAGGAAAGTCATAATCCCTAGGAAGTTTTGCATTTCAGAAATCACTCGGCTGTGAAAAATCCCACAAAGGTGACATGTTGATTATTTTCCCATTATGCTACCAAATGAAAAATGTCTTTTATATAATGAATAGTCTTTGGACTAAATACAGACTTGTCCTCATTTGCTGATGCATAATGGTTGAGTTATACACTAGATTTTCTACTTTGCATCCACAGGGATGATCTGTAACATTAGGTCATTTAGGATGGGGACACATCTAGAGGCACAAACATATACCCTACATGTGGACTTCTTAATACCTTGCCGTGAACCCAGAACTAATTAGAGAAGATTATGTCTATTAAAGATTGCTAAGAAAATGAATTTCTCATTCACTCGCTTGATACTATTGATAGATCTTATACATTTCGTATTTAAGAACATCAGACTGAAACTTTAAGAGACATGAGCTAACACCCCAACTTTTTTGCTAGCTGGATAAACCTAGTCAAGTTACTTAACACCTGAATCTCATTTATTCAATAAAATGAGGATAATATAACCCACATCGTAGGGTTGTTGTGACTATCAACGTAAATTGTATAAACCATATGCTCTGCACAGTTCTGGTATATAGAGAAAACAATTAATAATTACTAGAATTCTTAATACCTCTTGCCAGAGAAAAACATTCTTTCTCCTGCTTGGCTCTTTAAATTTGTAATATGAAAAAGTTCAAAGCCTTAAGACTGTTTTTCCCTTTACTTTCCTAAGACCTTACGTACGTTCTGACTACCTAAAAGAATCATGATGGTGCCTATGTGCCTTAGGTCAGAGTGAAATAAACGAACAAAGATTGGAAATTAAGCACAGGAATAGACATTAAGAGGTCTACAAGACTAGTATAGAGGAGAGCACAACAGGAGGACAGACTGTTCCACTTTCACGTAAATGGGACTGAGAGATCACATCTAGAGATGGTAGGAGGGTCGCGTGGATAGGAGGAAACCACCGACGGGAGTTGCTTTTAGTTCAGAACTTCCTCCTGAAAGTAGAGGGCTGGGTCCCCGTGTGTATTTTGTCTTATGGAAGCTGAAGAAGACCCCTTTTCTCTTGGACAAGAAATCCCCATTCATCTACCGTGGCAGCTACCAAAGGCACAGAGGCCCTCAATTTCTAAAGAGTCTGCCAGGTGTGAAGAAGGAGAATTTCTAACAATATTGTCTCTGGAAAAATGCATTCACAGTGAACAAAGGAATGTTGGAATAGAGAGTATGTGAGTCCTACTCAGATACATATCACAAGAAACCCATTGCAACGAACATAGCCTTCTGTAAGAAGCTTAGATGATGTAATTTGGGGTGTAGGGGATTAAGAGGGGACCCATGGTGGGACTGTCATGTATATGTGGAACTAAACCTCAGGAAGTCAAATTATGACAATAAATGGTGACAAAAAATGACTCAGGAATACTAGATTCTGAATCACTGGGACCTACAACTTCGAGGGGGTGATCTAACACCCACACACAGAACGTGGGAGGTGTCGAGGTTCTGACTACTGAGGAGGAGCTCTGGGAGACAGAGATTCCGAAGTGTCCTAGCGTCCAGCCCTCCGGCTAGTCCCAGCTGCTCCTGATGATAGCTGGCTATTGTTCTGCAGATCAGTGCGGCTGTGAGTACAGGTCCTCCAGTCACTGATCACTGGTCTTTGACAAGAAGCCCCAGTGAAGATATAAATCAACCGCATCACCGAGCACACTGCTTAGTTCCATTGGCACGTTTTCCTGTTGGAGGAAGGCGTGCACTGATTTATATGTTGTCACGAGTTCTTTATTTGGTAGTGGGCCAATAACTGTTAGGGGATCCGCACTTTGAACAGCAAAGCACTAGATTATTTAGGCAGAAGTCAAAGAAAGTAAAGTAGATTGAGAAAAAATGTCCTATGAAGTAATGAAGATTTCAGGAATGGTACAAACCAAGCAGTGAGGGGTAGAACAAGTCTAAACTTCAATCTCTTTTACTTCCAAAAACTCAATTCAAAAAGAACCTACTGCTAAGACATCAAGCATAGAAATTATATTCTGACTGTTTTCTGCCTGCCAGGCACGATGCTAGGCAATATACTTGCAACATTTGTTTTGGAAAACACCTACTATGTTTTGGATAATCCTTGAATTTCTTTAAATAAAAGAATCCCACCATCCTCTACCTTCTTCATTGCTCCACCTTTCCTTCTCAAACATTCATTTGTTCACCAAAAGATTTATGAAATATTGACTGCGTGCAAGTTCATTGCATGCTGACCACTGCGTGTATAAAAAATGAATAACTAGTTATTATTACTCTCAATGAATTCAAAGTTTATCGATGTCCATGCATGAAAGGCAAGTGAGTCTGAAAACTAGTTCCTTTGAAAGTGTAATTGATCTGAATATACTTTTTTATATCTGACCCCTGTATTAGTCAGAACCCTTTAATTGCTAATGACAATTTTGTTTGTCTCTGCTAATGACAGAGACAAACATGTTTGAGCAAAGAGAATGTTTATTGGTTTATACCATTCATTGGCCAGGGGTGGCCTAGCTTTAGTTCAGGTGGAATTCAAGTATGCAAACAATGGCTTCAAAGCAGTCTCTTTCTCTTCCCACGGCTTATTTCTAATTGGCTTCATTTCCCCACCAGTCTTTTACCAACAGCTATGTGAAATTGATGTTAGATAAATATTCTCCCAGTATGGAAACCCAACCATAAAAAGACTCTCTTTCTCCTGGAGTCCAAACACAATCTCAGGAACGGATCTTATTAGACGTGCTTGGTCCATAAGCCTAGCTCTGTATCATCACTGTAGATAGGGGGACACGGACTTTCATTGGTCAGCCTGAGTTATATGTCCTCTCCTCTCATGGCAGAGTGAGAAGAGGGAATGGGGGTGGTTAGAAAGAGCAGAGACAAAAATGAGCAGCCTCACCAGCAACACGAGATTGTGAGTAAAACCTTGACAGCAACAACAAAGGGGAAATCATATGTCATAGATTTAATTTGATCTCGCTTTTATTATTTTTACAAAAATAATAAATTATTATTATTGTCTATAATATACAGGTATGTATTCTTGGATATCTTATTTGTTGCAAAATTTATAGACACTATACACATTAGCACCCTAAAGAATTTCTGTTAAATGGTCACGCATTTAATCCAGTCTCTACTGACAGATAAATAAGTAAATGAAAGCCTAAGGAAGTATTTTTTTTATTATTATTGTAAAGACACTCTTTAGAATCTCAGAAATTGCATCGTACAATTGGACGGTGTGCCAGGGTGTGCCAGGTTTTTTTTTTTTCTCTATTTGTGGCACTTAATATAATGGTGCATTTTACATTCAATAGTGTCTTTGGCAAGATAAAACTCACTAAATGTCTTGTCCAAGGTCCCATTAAGAGCAGCACTAGGGTTTGTGACTTCAATCAGTGCTTCTTTGGTCTCATGACTGTGGTGAACAACACCAGTGCCATTTGATAAATGGTTATTACCTGAAGCCAGATTCTTGCTAAAAGCTAATGCAAAAAGGGTATTGCCCTACAAGGCCTGCGACCCCATGCTTTAAACCTGACAGGTGTAGGTATGTTTATTGTTCTTAGTGGTTTTAGGTGAAGTGAGTTAAAAAAAAAAAATCTTATTAACTACCATTGTACCTATTTGAAATCTCAAGAATACGCCCAAATGCCTTCCACTGGCAACTTCCTTGTATTCTTGTAGCCTGTTCCTTTTGGAAACCATTGCATTTTCTTCTCCAGAAATGACTAACTACCTAAAAATAATGCTGTTGTGTTCTGTTCTGTTGACTGTCAGTATAATCTTTTGTACCTTTTGACAAGTTTTCAGGAGAGCCTCAATTTGGGTATTATACATCCAAATGGAGCCAATCAATATCTAAATTGCTGAAGTGACAAGTGAACATAGAAACTTGTTTGTGAATAAACATGATAATTAATGACAATCAATGGGACAGTTCAGTCAAGTAAATCTTAAGAGTATAGCTTTTACTAATAAGCATTTGTCAAACTGTATTGCTCAGTAAACCAGCTTGTTTCAGGGAGTTATTAGCAGCCTAGTTTTAACAAAACCGTTGTCAAGAGAAAGCAAACATAAAATATAGCTTCCTAGGAATTCAAGGAAATGGTGCTTGCTTCAAAGACATAACTATAGAATTACTGACAAAACCATTAATTCATGTTCATTCTTCACACATAACAGTCATCAGCTCAGAGGGAAAAAAAATCCCTTTGCCTTGCTCTGTTCTATGACCCGAAACAATCCAAATACCAGCCTTACAGGTTTCACAAAATGCATCTTTATAGACTACAGGTTTAGAATTATGAACATAAAAATACTTAAATGAAGATGGCACAGAAACAAACTACATGTGATGAAATGAATTGATTCTAATTGGATTTAATTAGAAATCAGCAACCCACTGAAATAAAATTATCTATGAATTATTTACAATTTTTCTGCAATGAAAGATATTTGTGTGTTTTTTTTAAAGTCATCTATTTTGTTTCTAATGGATATTCATCATAAGAATGAATTCCAGCTATTTGATCAAAGTCCCATTTTGAAGAATTCTTTTCGTATTTATGATAGCTTTTTCCAGTTGGTACTTTAAGGGATGATTTGTTTTTCGCATCACTAATGTTAGTATAGCATTTTAAATTTGAATAATTTGATTTAGTAAAATGCATCTCAGTTAACATTAGACATCAGGAAAGAACTCTCTGAGCCCAAATGTACTTCTCAAATTTTTTTTCAGAGCAAAGCAGTGACTGACAATTACTATCCTAATTATTCAAAAGCAACAAAGATTTTCTTTTGGTTCCATTTTTATCTCTCCAAGAGTTAGTATTTTTAATACAAAATAACAATTTAGTTATAACATTTAAGTGGTTCCATATACACAATAACCTTATTCTCAAGACCCACATTTGGGCTGGCGAATTGCGGCCACAAGTCAAAATTTTGGCTAAGGTTCAGAAAGTTTACATTCAAAATATTTTTGCTGGCTCATAATAACCAATAGAGATTGATAATGTTATCCCATTTAGAAATAAAGCTCAGTGAAGGTAAGTAACCTATTTGAAAATAAACAAAAACTAAAAACATTATACTAACCTATTTTTTTTAAAAAAAAAAAAAGGTAAAAATGACTTTTATAGACTTTTCCAAAGAAATCATGAAGTTCAAGGGAGAATAATGCTCTTCATTGCCCAAGGTCTCTAAATCCTTTGAGAAATAAGAAAAAAAAGGTCAAAACGTTACTACACAATATCTATTAAACTATTGCTAGAGAAGCTGGTCTCTATCTGCAGGCAATGATCAGCTGCTAAAAGACAATATACCACACCTGTAGACAGCTGGCTCACAAGAAAAAAAAGAAAGGAAATAAAGGAATAGGGTATTCTTGTCTACTTTCTTCTTCCTAGGCCACTATTCAGATATATACCCTTCCCCCACCTCTAGGACACCCTTTGTGAGAAGGCAAAGCATGGCCAGGAGATTTACATTTTACCAAGGAGACACTTCACAGGAAGGAAATAAGAGAATTGGGAAAGAAGCATGTTATTGGGAAACAAACTCTGTGTTGAGCTTTTACAGGCATTCTCCAACATAGTCTTCATCAAAGCTCTGTGAGGTACTATTAATATTATCTCCATGTCTACATTTAAAAAATGAGGTGCAGAGAGGTTAAACAACTTGCCCCGGGTCATACTGCTAGAAATAATGGAGCTATCATTTCAATTCAGTGTCCAAAACGGCATCTAAAGTCTGAGGGTTTAAGGAATGGCAGCAAGCAGCATCCGTCCATCCACACATCTGCCATCCTCTATGTAATTAATACTCTAAAATCTATAGAGATGGGTGTGCAAATGAATTCTTTCATATTTGAAGGTTCGTCACATGACTAGTAATGGCAGGGCTCAGGACCCCATATCTCAAAGTGTGGTGCCTTGGTGCACTGAGTATTTTTGAGCTGAAGACAGGAGGGCCTCAGAAGCAAGAAGGTCTCTGTGACCTTCTCCCACTTTCCTGTCTCCCACCTCTCTTTATGCCCCAAATGGAGTCACAGAAACCATAAATTCCTCTTTCCCAAAGCAATCCATAAAGCCTAGAAAGGTCACATTCTGACCATCCCCCACCTGTCTTTGAGAAGTGGAGGGGTGGTGGGGGTGGTCCCTTTCCTCATCCATCATAAGGATTACATTTCACACTCTTATAACAAAAGGGAGATTAAGAAGAAAAAAACATAATTTTTTTTTAATCCAAGTTTTATGTGACTCAGGGAACTTCAGAAATGAAGACCCAAAGACCCAGGAAAAATTGTCGACTTTTATGCTTAGCTTCGAGGAAGACTAGCCAGCGTGTAGAAACACGATTGAACAAAACGTGCATGACCTAATGCTAATAGACTGAGCGGGAAAACCCAGCCAGACCTGTCTGCTCAAATCTTCTTGGCTTTTCCATGCAGTATTCCTTCCTCCCAGGTATAGGCAGGACTCCTCCGGAATGAGGGTCTTCAAGGGAAAAGGGAGGAGGTCAGAGAGTGACCTTTCTGGGTTTTACGGCTTGCTTTAGGGAAGAAGAGTTCTAGTTTCTATGATCTACCTTGGAGGAAAGGAATTCTGATATCTATGACTGGCTTCAAGGGGAGTAGAAAGGGAGAGAGACATGATGAAAGAAATTTAAAAAAAAAATAATGTGCTTTTGAGAATCTTCCAGTCTCTTTCAGTTCTAAGTCCTCAGTACACCGATGCACCGTATTTTGTGATATCTTGCTCTGAGCCCAACAGAGCATGGTCAGAAAGGACTTCTCTGATACCCAGCCGGAAAGTAGATCTGGCCAAGAGTTCTCTCTTCTTTTAGCTTCCTATTTACTGTTATCTTGGTTAATATTCTAAAAAGTAGATCTAAACATGTACAGGATCAGCACATTGAAAATAATTTTTATCTAAGAGAAAGTAAAATGATTTTTGTTTAGCAGAAAAGACTTCTTAAATGCTGTAGTTGTGTCCTACAGTCTTGGCAGCACCAGAATGCAAGCGATTCAGGGCTCCACTGAAGGGGCAAGAGGAAGAAACTTTCATGAGGTGCACGTAGAAACACGGCAAAGAAAATATATGCTGGGTTAATGGAGAAGGAGCCTTTAAGTCCCTACTTGGAGATTAGTTGGCAGTTCCTGATTGGTGAAGTTTAAGTTTTGTTTCCTTAGAATACGCTTGTTCATGCTGAGTTAACAGCACAGGGCTCTAGAGATGTCTCAGTCTAGTGGTCTCCCAAACAATTATTTTAACAGTACTTATCTTTATAATCGTATTTCAGAATTCTGTCTTTCATTGATTCTAATTGCTTTGGTCTCTTGAATCCTCATTTGAATGAGTTTTATCATCCTACTGGTTCTCTTTTTAACGAGTTTCAAGAAAATCTTTAATAGGTAATCACATTATGTCTGTATAAGAACTATGTGTTCTAATTTTTTTGAAAATTATACATGGACATTATTTAACTTTCTGAGTATAAGTTTCTTCATATGTAAAGTAGGAAAGGTTATAATTTCCTCAGTTTCTCTGGGATTGTTAAATAAGAAAAACCATTGATCCAGTAGGTGTTCATTAAATGTTTGAATACCATATGAATTATAATATTAAGAGCAAAAATTATTATTGTGATTATAGGTGTTATCATTGATTTGATTATGTTTCCAGTGGGAATTTCCAATCTACAAAAATTGTGTGTACTTATGGTCTGAACGACTAAAACTTTTCTAAGAATTGGTTGAGTAAACAAGAAAAGATTGAACTTAAAATTTTATGGTAGATAAGGCAAAGCATTTCAAATACTTTATACTAAAAGATCATCTAAAAAAATCTACTCCATCTTTAAAAGGCAATTTTGTACCATAGAATATAATTATAAATAAATTACTGGGAAAATGAAATAAAAACAAAGACATACAAACAAGCTCTATTTAGTCATTAGACACAAAATCACTGTCAATTTGCTTAATGTCTGTAAACCTTTCATCTCAGTTTTATAACTTTTCTTGCTGTAGACCAGTAACAAACAACTTGGGGCCCGGCACTGGTTCACAGACTTCACCAGGTCACAATGATGCAGTGTCCCTAAAGAAAAAAATAATCAGCTATTTAAAATTAACCTCTGTCTGCTGCAGACACTAACTCAATGGGCTAGTATCATTATATTTTTTTCTAAATTTCAGTACTGACAAGGACAGTCACTTTGGAAGCCTATGATGAGGGGAAATTAGCTCACATATCAGCAGCAACATATTCTTTACTTTGAAACTACAAAGAGCGTAAAAAGGAAGAAGGTTTACATGTGTGACAGCAAAGATAAACACATGGGATTGCTCTTTTAGAGTCATACAGGTCTGAATGACAAGCACACCTCTTTCCCCTGGAGAATAAAGCCCTGGAAGACCACAGATGCCTACAAGAGCAAATTTAAATTTTTCCCATTTTGTATGCTCCTTTAAATTTTGAATCTTAGAGGAGACTATTTTAAGCCATTTTCTGTTGCATTGCTTTCTTTGTCATGCAAATGTGATGCTGGCCTGCCTTACCTTTTCTTAATTAGGGGTTGGAGAGCAAATTTTTCATCCATTCTAATGCTATCAGCTTGTCATTCATTTCTTTTTCCTTTTTTCTTTCTTAAGGAGAAGATTTTTCTCCTTTAGGCAAAATTTTTAGTTAATAGTAACAAGTCTTTAAAAAAGGGGCACTTGTACACTGGGTTTGTGAAAAGAGAAAAGAGTTTTGTTCCTTAGCCAAGACCTGACCCTGGTTAGAATTCTAACAAGAAGCTCTTTGGCCAACACCATGAGCCAGACCTTCCTCCATGGACCCTCTAGAGAAAAGAAAGATTTAACATAGAGTTCATTCTGTGAGTTAGGAGGCTCTATTAACTTACATTTTTGATATAGAACAAAGGAGATCCAGGTCTTTGAGCTGATCATGGACCTACACAATAACTGTACGATAGCCTCAATTTTGCATCTTGGTCTAAATAGTTTAACATATTCACTATCTGGCCCTTTAAGCAAAAGCCTTCTCTTCCTCTGTGTGATAACTTTAGGAGAAGAGGAGCCTCAAAATAAATACTGATGACAGCTTAGGAAACATGGATTAGTACTATCTTAAAAAAGAAAGACAACTAATAAAAATAAAATAAGAAAGGGAGTAAGACATTGAATATCAAGGGCTGGACAGAGGAGGAAACTGCACTACAGAAAAAAAATTAGACAAGATTGAAGAAACTTAAAGTGGAAGAGTAAGAGTTTATTCTTTAACAGATTTGAATATGTCTGTGTCATCAGTTATTTTTTTAAATTTAGGTTGCAAATTTCTTGAAGGAAAAACGCAGTATCTTTTAGTTTAAATTTTATATGATCTTCAGCCTGTGAGACCTCAATAAAATGTTACATCTATGGGTTGTTTCTTAGGAAACCCTAATACAAGCTCTGTGGTATCCAGGTCTCTTGATTCACTTAAAACTGAGTTATGAAGATGGGGCAAACTGTCCAAATATAGGGACAGCCTAGCAGTAAAGACTTCCAAGACACAACATCTAGCCAATCTCAGCCAAATGGCAGAGCTTGGGGACACCCTGCTGAACAGATAGGGGCCCTGCTGGACACCCAGCTCTTCCTCCAAGCTTGCTATATTCAGCTGAGTACTTTGTGTTGCACTGACATAAATGCCCCATTATCCAGTAACAGATGAGCTCATTTGCACACAGAAACACAGGTTGTAATAATGAAGGAGCTCTGGAAATTTCACCCCAAAATATGACTCGTTGGTATAAAGAGTAGTTTGAATTAAAAGCTCTGACTTCCCTTCTTATGGCCAGCAACTCAGCATTAGGATATTTCTGGGGTCCCCTTGGCCAAGAGGGGGTCCATTCAATCAGCTGGGGTGGGCTTAAGATTTTATTTTAGCTCACAAACTCTATAGTCCTATAACCTCTCAGTGAGTGTGTCAAAAGATAAATTACACCTGAAGTTTTAGAAATACCGATTGACCGTTGCAAGAACGAGAGGTAATTAACTCTGTAAAATGCATATTCTACATGCCCTAGGTAAGCAGGTGTTCACATCACCTGTTTCCCTGAAGGCACCTGTCTCTCCCCAGATTGTTAGTGGATTGCCTTGAGACTTCAACTCAATGATGGTTTCCGAAAACATTATGAACTCGCAGTTTGTCTGACATTTTTTTGTTGTTGTTGTAATGGTTGGAGCAGCACTTTTTCCAACGCTGCACTGTGGTAGGGGATAAAGAGATAAAGAAGATATAATCCCTCATGACAAAAAAAGAAAAAATGTATGCACTAAAAAGGAAAATAAGACATAGCCAAAGTAAAAATATCACCAATTTGGGCCTGTGACCTTCCATATAGACCAATTAAGGCTTCAAGAAAGAGATGGCATTTGAAGGCTGGTCCTCAGCAATGCAGGATTTCATCAGATGGAAAAGCATGGTGAGGATGCTGGAAAATAACGAAATGAGTAAAGCCTGAGCCGAAGTGATTTAGGAGAGTGCAGTTCAGTTGGAGAGTAAGGCCAAGGACAATGTGTAGTGGAAATAAGGCTGAAAAGGGGAACTTGGGACCCCATTATGGAAAGCTTCCGATGACAGGCTAGACAGTGTGTATTCCTGACGTCTATCACTACACACCAAACCCTCCCAGGGAAGCCCTTGTATAGTATGCAGAAGACTTGTTTCTAGAAGCCAACCTTCAAGTCCAAGGATGTATAAGCACTACAAGAAAGTAGAGGGGAAAAGGGGTGTCTCTCATTTATCCAAAGACTAAGAATATTCCACTTACAGCCAAATATGTGAGCTCTGCAACGCAAGCCCTCGTCTGACCGGATTCTGCCTGCACACCAACTATTAACACATCTGCAGAGTGCTCCCCTCCCTCCCCCGCACACCCTCTGGGCTCAACCTCACGCTGTTCAGCAGACACATTAATGGGGCAATGATACTTTAGGCGAATGCTATTGCTGATACTTGCTTTTATCCATGTGATCATACATAACTCTCTGAGCAAAGTAGAACAGCATTGTTCCAGGACCCGTTCGAGCATATAATAGAGTTCCAATGAATTACAGCAGACTCCTGCTTAAGTTGCTGCTTTGTTAGTTATTGTCTTGCAGAGATTGTACCAGTCCTTTAGTGCACTTTGGGAGGCAGGCTGGAATGTGCAGAATTGGATTTAAGTTTTCCTTCAGGGTATTTCGGCTCCTGTGTCCACCAGCATTGCCCGGGGGGTGAGTCCAGAGAAAACTGAAGAACTACCTCCATTTACCCGCTGAGGAGCATATAATTCTTATTAGAGAATTAGTGGAACCATGACTCAGTAAATAGGAGATGCCATCTAGGCCATCTGCCCTTGCATGAAGGCTTCACCATTTTCAAAATTCTCTGTTAAATCGAACATTCTGGATTGGTAACATTCAACCCATAAAATCTCCACTTCATGGGGCTTAGCTTATTATAGTGGCTTACAAGCTTTCTTCTTCCTCAATCCACTTGGAGGACCAATAATAACACTTGCTAATAGCAGTAGCTCAATAATTGTATTATGATAAGAATGAAACAGCAGGGCAGAGGGGAATATTAATAATTATATCTAATATCTATTAATAATTATATCTAATGTATTATATCTAATGATTGCTTATCATGTGTTAGGTTTCATTCCTAATTAATTTTAAATATTGTCATCTGAGCCTCGCAATAAGTTTATAAGTCAGGGAATATACCATTATTACTGCCTTCATCAGTATTGAGGATTGAAGAATTTTTGCTTTTTTAAAACCACGCAGGGTAATGTGCATGTTAATTAGCTTGATTGTGGTGATTAATTCACAATCTATGTGGCGACTGATTCACAGGTACATCAAATTATCAAATTGTAAACCTTACATATATATAATTTTTATCAATTATACTTCCATAAAGTTGGAAAAAAAGATAAATAAAGCAAACAGCTTTGTAAAAAAAATCACACATGAAGTTGTGGCAAAATCTGAACGCATCTCTCTCTCTGATTTCACAGTCCACGGATTTTTCACCGTGTTATTTTGCCTCCACTAGAGGGGGGGCGATAAAACAAAAAAAGTATATCATCAAAAAGCCTCCCCAGTGATGGGTCCATCAGAAGGAGATGTTTGAGAATTATCAGTTGCGGAACGCTTCGCTCTGTGTGGACAAAGCGGGGAGGGCAGTGGTTCTCAGAAGTGGCCCAATGCAGGAGGAGGAGCTGCATTCCAGAAAGCATCACCGTCCACTTCCCGACACAGCAGAAGAGGAGCGGTCCTTCCCTTCCGTCCGTGTGTTTGGCACATACTTTTTTCACTTTATGTTGAAGAAGAGTGAAGTGTGAAGGAACGCCAGTGTAGACCAAAAGGAGCAAAGAGAAGACAAGGCCACACCAAAAAGACGTCTTTATTTTAATCTTTTGACAAGATTCCCTTCCCCGGGCATAATTTTTACTGAGGCCTCATCATTAATTTCAGAACTATGAAGCTTTTCGTGGATCACGTATTATGGCGAAGACTGTCAAATTAAGAGAACACACCTCATACATACTAATAAAAAAATTTAGTCAGCAAGACTACAAGCCCTATAATCCCAGGGCTATTATTTCAGAAATAAATTATTTCTGAAGTTCTAGAAATACTGATTGACCCTCTTAGGAAGGAGATAAAATGAGTTCTGAAAAATATATATGTACTTTCTAAGCATAAAAAAAATAGGCATTTATCCATTTTACTGTCCAAGGTAAATGGATAAGCTGTTTGGCTCTTTAGAGTTCGTGTGATTCAGGTAGTGTATAATTCTTCTAGTGTGATTCAGAAAAGCTGCAGAGTAAAGTGAGATTTGACCTGCTTGGATAAATTTGGAAAACAAGAGAAAGCATGTCGTTGATTTTCAGAAAGCTTGATACAGACAGACAGGTGTCCCTCAGTGTCCACGGGTTCTGCATCCATGGATCCAACCAGCTCCATATCGAAATTATTTTCTTATATTCTGTCTCTACTGAACATGTGCAGACTTTTCCTTGTCATCACTCCCTAAATAACAAAGTATGACTACTATTTACGTAGCCTTGACAGCGTATTAGGTATTATTAATGTAAGTAATCCTGGGATGATTTAAAGACTACAGGAGGATGTGCACAGGTTATATGCAAATACTACATCATTTTTTTAAGGTACTTGGGCACCCAAAGAGTCTGGTATCCACGGGAGATTCTGGAACCAATCCCCTACAGATATTTAGGGATGTCTGTACTTTAAGAAAAGCAGAATTTACGCACAGAAATTACGGACAAATAATAAAAATTATAAAGATCATTTAGCCCTGATAGCTCTTAAAAACAAATACAGTGTTATCCAGAAGCTCGAATAGGAAGGAAATAAAAGATAAAGAAGGTTTCTTCAATTATGAAAATGAGCAGCAAGGAAACCCCGATCCACATTTCTGCATTTGCCTCAGTGTCCTCGTCCATAGGGGACCATTTCTTTTCAAGTAAAAGATTCTCTCCCAATTAAATTGAGCAATGAGCAGGATTTATACTGGATTTTGTGACTTAGGCATGTTTACCTTCTGTCTTAAAAAGATAAGTAGCTTCATTAACACGGCTCCATATTTTCAATGACAGGGGCTTTGTGAGGAACAAAACTTACCAGCTTATATAAACTCTCTGTATCTTAGAACTTTTTTCACGAGAGACAAATGGAAAGATGGAACGAGGGGCCATTTGGCATCTTGAACGAACACACAGCAACGAAAAACTAAAAGACTCGTGGGTTTCAGAAACACTGACTGAGGAGAAGAAACAGTCTCTGATGAAAAGCTCTGTGTTTTCTGCTAATGTCAAGGGTACGTTCATTAAATAAATAAATAAACAATTCACTGAAAACCAAACAAGATGAGACAGCGTGGCAAAACTCCGAAATCCACTGGATATTTTTGAAGGAAACAGAACTGACAGCCGTCCGCTCACCATAATAGAAGCGTGTTTACCAAAACACAATGGCAAAGAGGCACTCCATCTCAGAAATAAATTCCGTGCATTAGGCCGTCTGACAGCGTTCTCCAAGTACATGATATTTTATGTATGAAAATTATACAGGGAAGAATTGCACATCTGCTTCTGTGTTCTTATAAATAATGAAGGGGAGCTGTTTCTTGATGATGCAGCCTCTCATGAATTTGCTCAGGTCAAACCAATTGTGACTCATTTTTTTTTTTTTCAAATTTTCAAAGGCTACTCTTCAGCTCCAGTTGTGCAATAAAATATTTATGGGATTGGCTAGAGGAAAGGGGCAGAGAATCTTCAATTAGAAATAATCTGTCCTACTGCTGTGAAGCAATGGTGTATCGCAGCAAATCTTATCCCAGCACTGCAGTTATCTGCTGAGAGGGAGTCAGTGTGTAGGGAAAAAAAAAAAAAAAAAAAACTTTATTCATTAGTAAAACTGATCACAAGTCAACATTCACTTTTTATTGGACAACAAAAATGAACCTTGACTGTGAGTCGGGTCACACGGAATCAGGTACAAGCAAACCTCCTAACAAGCATTCAGTTTTACCCAATCAAATCATGACTTAGATGCAAAATAAAGTTCTAAAGTTCATAATACTCTGTGGGTTCCTCGGAGCATTGAACATTCTGAAAACATGCCTCAGTGGCATTTGGTAGCGTCCACACAGGATGTTGGGACTTCCAGCCTTCTGCTCTGTTTAACCAAAGCAATTCTGCTTTTATGTGTGTGAAATGCAAACCTCCCATGAGGTTTTCTCTTGGAGAAAAGTTCCATGGCTTTAAAAAGTTTGAAAACAACTGACCAATATCTTATGAAGTACAGAATGGTGAAAGATTTCCCGGGAAACACTGATGGAGTTGAAATGAAATTCACATTTCCTGATCATGATACCAGCGTGTGTGTGTGTGTGTGTGTGTGTGTGTGTGTGCGCGCGCGTGTTTTGTTTGCTTGCTTGCTTGTTTGGTGCTATTCCTCAACATAGGCTGCTGGTTTTCAAACTTAGCTCGAATTAGAATCACTTGGGGAGTCTTTAAAAACCACTATTCCCAGAGCACAGCACAGCCATCATTCAAAACTTGTGGGAATAAGAACAAGGCACGTATGATTTTGTAAAGCACCCCAAGTCGTCCTAGTGTATAACTAAGGTGAAGAACCAGTGGGTTTGGCAAACCCTTTTAAATTCTATGTCTCCAAATAAAAACGTCCTGAGCTTAAGCTCTTGTTCTGACAGTTATCACCTGCAAAAACTTAAGCACGAAATGACCACCGAAGGTCTCAATTTTCCCCTTTGTAACATGATAGAATTGGAGAAGATCAGTGGTTTTCCAGCCTTGTTCTTAGAAATCCTTACGATTTCTGGAAACACATTCTGTAGTGTATGAAAAGAGAAAGAAAAATAAGAATAGACAAAGCTCAGGGAGGCTTAGCCCACTTCTATATTTTCCCATAAAACAGTCTTACCTGAGATTTTGTTTGAACAAAAAAAAAAAATGCCACTTTTTAAAAAAATCTTTTAAAATTATAGGGCTAGATGAATTCCTAGGTTTCTTATAAATTTAATCTCCAGGGATGGTAGAGTTCTGTAAAGAGCTAATCAATCGGCTGATCCTAAAGTCAGACTTCTTTAATTGGCGCTGCCAGATTCCCAATTCACACGAGTTTATTCTCATCACGTAGAAACCTAACAGCTACTGGGGAGCCCAACTGTCCCGGTTTGCTCAGGACTGTCCAGTTTCAGCACTGAGAGCCTCGAGTACCAAGAGATCCCTCAGTCCTGGGCCAACTGAGACAGTTGGTCATTGAAGGACCAGGAGACAGCTAGGGGCATCTCCACCTTCTTTATGAATTCACTCCAGTCCTCCGTGTACACCCAATCCATGAAATGGAGAGGCCCAGATAGATGAGTTGTTATAACTCAGAAATCAGCCACCTCATCTTCTCTGAAGTCTCCGATGACCTGCAGGTGTCAATAGTAGCTATGTACAGAGATGAAAGCTGTAATAATCTCATATGTTTGGATAGCACCTAGTACATGCAGGCATTTCCAGAAATGTTATCTCACTTAACTGACCTTTACATATTTTGCATTAGAAAAGATTTACATTTTATCCATTTTCATAACTTCCTCACCAACTCAGCACAATTTCCTTGAGTCTGCGATTATATACACATTTCCTCTAATGAGTGTACGCTAAAAATCCTGTTTTCTTCCATTTTTGTTTTTCTCCCATGCCTCTAGCTTATCTTTCTTTCCTACTTTCATTTTTTTTTGTAATTGCCCTTCTACTCTTGGACATTTCTGCTGTGGCAGGAAGTCTTTTATGGCTAATGTTGTGATGTTTTCTCCTTCCCTCTTCAGGGCAGCGATGGGAATAGCTGTCATTTGAGGTCTTATTATGAACTAGGCACTGTGTTATGTAGCTTTAATTACATTACCTTATTTGACCTTCACGACAACTCAGGGGATTAATATTTATATCTTTCTTTTGATGATAAGCAAATAATTTTTTTTTAAGATTAAGAATCTGGCTGAAGTTCACATACAAAAATGACAAAACTAGGATTTGAATTATTCTCGGTCCTCTGTTCCCATAATCTGAATAATGACACTAATTTGCCTTCCAAACACTCTCACTGCTGTGTGCTCCTACTTTTTATACTATTTTGCAGTTGCCTCAAAAGCCGTAAACCTCTTCAAAGCCACTTTCATGGTAAATTGAGTTAGTTTTCATTATTCCCATAGAACAGATAAGAAGACAGAGACAAAGACTTTTCTAGGGTCTAAAGTTTCTTACCAGAGCCAAGAATCTTAACTCATTTTATTATTTAAGGTGTTTCCCAAATCAGAATTGGTGTACCTCTGGGAGGCACAGAAATGTGTTTCAGGAGTTTATGAGTTCTCCTAGACACATGTTCTTTTATATTTTGTGTTATTAGGTTCAATGATAACAAGAGACAGTTATATAAGCATGAAATCTCCTATCACTGTGATCTAATAAAAATTTCTGTGAAGATAAAACTATTCTATATAGAAACATTCTATAACTGCGTTGTCTCAATATGGTAGCTGCTAGCCATATGTGTTTCTTGAATATTTTAAAGGTGGTCAATGCAACTGAGGAACAAAAATTGTAATTACCCTTAAATTCAATGTCAATAGACACTTGGGTCTAATGGTTACCACATTTAATACAACATCTAGATCAGAGGTCTATAAGCTACAGACCTACAAACTACATAACCCACCCCATAACAGTCAGTATTATATTCACATAGCAGTAGATACATTGAACTTTGTACCAACTTCCTACAGATCATTAATAGAAAAATGTAATAGGACTAAGTACACAGCTAAAAATTTCTGTCCCTAATTAATTCATCCATTAATTAGACTGGATATTAATTTAATTTGGATTTTAGTAGCACCGTAATACTAACCTACTTTCAATTAAACAAGACCATTTTACATAGGTACGTATGTATGTCAAAAGTGGCACTTAAGGACTGACCAATGGCAGAGTTTGGGTAAAAGATGAGTTCGAATATCCTAAATCTAGCTAACAAGGTTTTAATGTTATCAATAATGTTTTACACAACACACTATGAACCTAAGCATTAGTACTATTCAAGAAAAAAACAAAGAAATAAATGAAGTATGAAACAGACCTGGATTTCTGGATTTCTATTATTCACCTCAACATTGGCAATTTTGTTTCAGCCAAACAAGATTACCTATCACATTTACTTAGGGGTGGCAATGTGAATTTCATCTGGTTAATACCTTTGTTTATATTTACTCATATTTTATACATACGTTTTAAATTTGTAAGAAGAGGGAAAGATAAAGAAAGAGGGATAAAAAAATAGAAAAGAGTGGGAAGTCACAGAAGGCATTGACAGCAAATTCAACGACAACTCATTTTGGGAATTCCCTGATGGGGGGCTTCACAGGGCCCCCTCCCTTGAGTTTTCCTCTCCAACTTTTCTTCTGCTTGTACTGACTTCAGAATGAATATAGAATCACAAGTCTTATCACGGAACATTTCTGCTAGAATTCAACAATTTCTGTTTGTAAGACGTTGGGAGATGTTCAGATGAAGGAAACGGTACAAGAACAAAGTATCATTACGGTTAACAGGGTTAATGAAGAGCTGCAGGGACTCACAAAGAGAAGCCAGCTTTAGTTACGCACAGCAAAGCAAAAACCACTGAGCCTTTTCTCGACACTCATTTCGTTGAAAAGGTTAAAAGTGTCTCCAGACCTCGGCCTCAGTTGCAATCTTCCCCTGTGGTAACAAGCAGAGACAGGAAAGGTACCCAAACTATTGCCCACAATCTACTAAAAGCCCATCAAGAGGCAATGATTTTTCAACTATCTCTGATGTGTATCATCGGTATAAATAAAAAATAAGTGACATTGTCAAATAATAATCACCACCTGAAGTTATAGAATAGGTATAGGAAAAAAGAACTAAACTCATCTGCCTTCTGACTCTGCATTATGCCAATAAAATTTAGGATGACATCTGAGCACTAGTCATCTGAACAGTATTTTACATTTTACAGTATAACCTTTTGTAACAGGTATGACTCTTCATTACATAATACCTAAAGTTAGTCAGAACTAAGATCTAAAAAGAAGATAGTTAGTTATAACTTCCTGTAAACAAATTTCTAATGTCTTTGAGGCTAAGAAAGAGAGAAAAAAAATAAAGGAAAGGGATTATAAACCTATTTCTTGAGGTCACAGTTAATCACTAACCCTCTATTTTGGTTGCACCAATAAATCTCTGCCCACCTTTCACGGAGAACATAAGAAAAATAACACAAATTATTTGACTCATATGTAATGTTGGACTTCATTTGGCCTGCAGCACCAACTTTTTAAGAGCCAGTAGATAAGATCAGTCAGTATCCTGGAGGCAAATCCATCACTAAATTTTTCTGAAAAAATTCTTTCCTATACTAATGAGGAAGAACATCTCTTAAAGTTATGTACATACTAACTGCTCTACTTGGGAGATGTTTCCTTTATACCATGCTAATTAAGGGAAAGCAACTGGGTTATTCAACTGCATATATTAAGCATGATTGATGTTAATCCTTTTTCTACTTAATAAATCTCCAAATCATTGCTATTTAAGACTTCATCATGCAAAGAGTAGGAAATGTTTACAACTCTCAAAAAATGCCCAAGGAAAAAACAAATCCACACACACATAGAAAAACACGCATACTCATATGGAAATAGAAAAGGAATTTTAATGCATTAAATCTACAAATAAAATATACCCCAAATTATTGATGGTTCAGTAAGGAAGCAAAACTCCATTAACCTTTTGAAGGGAGGTCACACTGCACATATATTCAACTTGGAAAAAAAATTATTCCAATTAGTGACCACCCAAAACTGAGGTGATGGAACCATGTGTGAGCCCTGTGGTTTCAAGGTTCTTTGGTTTGATTGGCGTGTCTTTGTGGGGATCTTCCTTGAAGTACACATATTAAGCTCTCTTGCACTGACACAGAGTAATCATTGATAAGGATACTAACTATTGCATAACTTTAAATCTAGATATTTATAGTTTGTGATTGAGAAAAAGAAACCTAAAAAGAAGGGGTTATTTGCTAAAATTATTTTATGTCTACCGTGTGACAGATACTCTGTTGGATATACAGTGATAAGATCAGATGCAGTTTCTGAGATGACTATTTAGAGAGGAGAAATAATAAGTATGAATCAACTACTTGGAATACTGTGATGTACATATACACATGCACATGTACACACACGAAAGACCAAGTTGCCACAAATACTATGAAAGACGGTTACATTGTGCTACTATAGTACATAATATGTGAGATTCAGCCGAGTCAGAGAAATCAGGTAAGGTTAAAGTGTCAAGAAGAACATTCCAAGCAGAGGAGAACAGTATGTTCAAAGGTCCTGGGGCAGGAGAGGGAATGGCATATTCAAACGGCTGCACAAAGTCCAGTATTGTTAGAAAAGACAGAAAATAAGAAGGATCGTTAGAAGCAAAAATGGCAGACTTCAGGTTTTCGGTCCAACATGTAAAAGAGCTTAGAAGTCATCTCTCCTATCCTCATAAGAAGAGAAAACCTGGACAAACTGAAAATCAAACCTCTTCTTAGATCTATTGGAGAATTGAGGTCACAGGGTAAACTACCGTTTTACATGACCAGCCTTCAAACTATCAAATAAGGCTATAGTAATCCTTTCTCTGGCTTGAATCTCAAGACATGTGCCTAGAATATCCTTATCATGCATTTGGCCCTTCTCCTCTTCAGCCAAATAGCAGCCATCATACCTTATGAACCAGTCAGATGCACATCCTCCGACAGAACCAACTAAATTGCCTTTGGCAACAGAAAAAAAGTTTAGCTGTTAACTCAGTGAGATTTAAAACTCATAGTCTCAGCCCTTGGCCATTGAAAACTGATTTTTGATTTTTTACATCCTCATCTATATGCTTTCAAAGTTTCTTTTATAAGAGAAGAGAAAACATATATATATATGTTTGAAATTTTAAGAAAGCTGTAACAACTAAACTAATAAATACTTTAAAAAAGGAAAGGATTAATCATGGATACAGACATTCCTCCTAAAATTTAATCAATCATTTTGCTGGTTGGATGTAATCTTGCACAAAATTGGGTTTTTAAGTATTCATCACTGATTGCATTTATGTTGGATAATATTTACAGCCATGAGCTCATAATATTATTTCTCTCATTAATTGCTCTAATTTCTACATGTGCTTCCCTTTTTTATAAAATTCCAGTTCTCTTATGGTTGACACCTAGGAATTATGCAAAGTTGTTAGATTATTTGCATGGAGAACTTGTTGTGCTGCATACCAATTTCTCCAAGGCCTGCTGCTCTCAAGGATCAAGTCATTTACCGAGGCAAATACAATCAGGAGGAAGTTCTTCCTCCCTCTCTTTTCTCCTTGCACATGAAAGAAGATCAAGGTAATTCTGTGTCATATCTCCATCTCCTATAAACCACCACCACAGCTGCCTTGGCTACCAAAGAAACCTAGATTTATGTAGCACCTTGCAGTATGCAATTTTTCTCTGTAACTTTCACTGTCCATTTGATATTTGCAATATCTATGAGGCAGAAAAGAAAAATGAAGTTCAGAAAAACTGTCTCTCTTGCTCCATGACATACACCTGGTAGACAGACAGCCCAGGACTCGAGGGCTTAACAAGTCTTCCAATTTCAAATTCAGCGGTCCTTCTCCTAGGCATCTATGTCTGAGAAAGATGCTAAATTAGGTGTAGAAAACACACAGGTTTAAACTAAAG